>PVHY01003717.1:25466-103715 GCA_004024945.1 Uropsilus gracilis | reverse complement strand
GCCAGGTCGACAGCAGAGGGCACCAGTGGGTGCTGTATGGGTGCAGCTGCTGGCTAGGTTCACCGGCAGGCACAGATGCCATGTGCCAAGCTGGTTGAGCTTCTCTCAGACCAGTTCTTAGGTTCCACCTACTGCTGGACATCAGCAGGAGGGGCCTAGTGCCATGAGTCTTTTCCTCAAGACTCTTTGTCTCCCATCCAAGTACTAACCAGGCCCGACCCTGCTTAGCTTCTGAGATCAGACGAGATCAGACACATTCAGGGTGGTATGGCCGTAGACTCGTCAAGACTATTTGTGAGGCAAAGTAGTTTCACTCCATTTGACTTGATAATGTGTAGTTAGGACTAGAGGTTGCTCTGAGGGTCATCTTATTTGGTTAAAGTATATATTATATGCTACACACATATTCATATACATACACACATACAAATATATAGTGTGTAAACATATATACACACACATATATAGTGTATAAGATGAATTAATGTGACCATTTTTAAGTGTGCATTTTATTGGCATTAAACACATTCACACTGTGGTAAAGCTAGCGCCACCTTCCATGAAATTTTTCATCATCTAAAATTGAAACTCTGTACCCATTAAATAGCAACTCACCACCTCTTCTCTCCCAAGACCCCTAGAAACCACTTTTATACTTTTTGTGTCTATCAATTTGTTTACTCAATTATTTTTCATATATCATATGAGACAGGGGGGAAAGTTCATTTCTTTTCCCATATGAATTCTTTGTCATTCCAGCACCTTTCATATTGTTATTTTTTAATCAAAATTATCTGTTGGGATTTTGATTGAGATGACAATGAATCTATAGAACATTTTGAGGATAATTGAGAGATTGAAAACTGAAACTTCGGGCAGGGCACGGTGGCTCGTACCTGTAAGCTTCATAGCCAGGGCTAGGGATGGCAGTTGGAGTCCCGCCTGGGGCCCGCAGCGAGACCTAATCCCCAAAAAATAGCTGGGTGTGGTGGCACGTGCCTGTAATCCCAGCTATCTGGGAAGCTGAGGCTGGGTATAGCTTGAGTCTGTGGTACCCCGAGCAACATGAGCCTTTGGTTCCACGGGCAAAAATAGCGAGACCTAGTCTCAAAAAAAAAAAAAAAAAAAAAAAAAAAAAAAAAAAAAAAAAAAAAAAAAAAAAAAAAAAAAAAAAAAAAAAAAAAAAAAAAAAAAACCTGAAACTTCTAATCTATAAACAAGGTAAACTTATTTATCAATGTCTTCTCTTGTTATTCATTCCAAATCTATGTAGTTTTCCACATAGTATTCATGCATAACCCTCATTAAGTGCAGTCTTTATTTTTGTTCTCTAATGGTATTATTATTAGGATTTATAAAATTCATTTCCAGTTGCTTATTTGTAAGCAACTTTGAATGTTCGAATAAGCCTTTAAGCACAAAGTGAAACATAGTTTCAGATGTTGTCAAACTGTATATATATATATATATGTTTAACATTTGAAAATGATTATCTATTTGATATAGCTATATATGTATATATTTTTTGAGAGGATGGAGAGTTTAGACAGTGCTTCTAGAGTAATGTGCTAAATTGGCAACAGGGTCAAAAAGGAATCCAGAGTTGCTAACTCCCTGTACATGGCTCTCACACAGAACAGTTATGAAAACATCACTTTAAGCAAGACAATCAAGCTGACAATAGAGATGTGTTTTTATTTGCCACTAGAAAGGAACAAAGTCCTTTCAAGTACACTTACAAAAGGATAAAACATTCTTATTATAAATATTCATATTATTTAAAGGTCATTTTGACACATTCTACAAAAATGCATTCACAGACCTATTATCACCGGAAGTTCTATCATCAGTGGCTTCATGGTCAGGAGAACATTTTGACACTTTTAAAACAGGATTTATAAGAAAAAAATTGTTGTTGATTAATTGTATACTACTTGACCTTTTGTGTTCCTATTTCTAAAAATTTTGTCAAAAGTAAGTTAGTCATCTTCAATGCTTTATCAGCAATTTCTTACTTATTAAATGAGTCACATTTTTTACAAGTTGCAATTAACAGTATAAAATCACAAATATGCTTTGTCTCCCATTATCTCCATATAGAGTCAACAGGGACTATAAACTGAATCATAGGTTTTGGGTAGTTCCACTATGTTTTTGTACAATAAAATAGGTTGTTGTTTACTTTGAATAGAAAATTTCATCTCAATTTAGAAAATAATCAAATTGTTACTTAATAAATAGCTTAAGCTTTGAGCTTAATTTAAGACCTTTCCACACCATCTCCAGCTAAGATATATTTCAACTGAAAGACTTGTAGTAGATAAGAGCAAGTGTCTGAACTTCCATCTGGCACTTTCCATAATCTCTTCCCTGAGTGAACTCAAAGGTGTTTCTGATGCAGGGGGTGGACCAAAAAACGATAGAAGGTCTATGTGAACAGAATGGAGAAAAGCAAAGAGGAAGAGTTCATGTCTACTTGAAATTCTTATAAAATGACTCTCACTTTCTGATACTTGGATATATTTTAGTGTCTTTCTCTTCTGAATGCTTTTATGTTTTTTTGAAGACTGGATATATCATTTCATCTTCACAATGTGAATGATAACATCTCCATGCAGATGTTACACTTAAGTATCTGTCCTTTTGTTTTTCTCTGCTCCAGTACATTACCTTAGAGACAGCTCTCTTCTTAGGGCCCATATCAGTTTAACAATAACTTGTTCATAGGCATTGCCCACAACTTGTTCAGAGAAATATCCATGCATACTTATACAAAAGACTCTAACTACATAACCATTTAGGCTAATAAAAACACCTCTCCTTAGATCTAAGTGAAAGCAGGACTCTCTCAGTTTAGATGTTCAAGGCAAAAAAGATACCACTCCTCTCTAAACTTCAAATTACAGGGAAAATCCATTAAACTCTGAGATACTCAATTGTAGTTCTGAAATTGGGTGAAAAGAAAGAAAAAGACTTTTTAGCTTTAACTTAACACCTGTGCCTGCTTCTTCCGAGGAAGCAGGCTACAAGTGGTTCATTAGCATTCTCACTGTTTACCTACTATTGGTATGCAAACATCAGCTACCAGCTTCTTTCAGCTCTTAACTGTTCAACTACTATTGGTATGCAAACATCAACTACCAGTTTCTCTCAGTTTTTTCCCCTCTTTCAGACCTAAAAAGAAAAACTTTAGGGAAAAAAAAAAGACAAGAGGGCTAAACATGGACAAACAACAAAAAGAAAGGAGGCAAAGTGAGGGGGGGGATGTGGTGTGGTGGGGTATTCCCAATGAGATCAGCAATTATACAATAATGTATTGTAAAAAATCCAAAAATAAAATTTAAGAATTTAAAAAAAGAAAAAGAAAAACTTAGAAGCACAGTTTAAACTTTAGACTAGTTTGCCTCAATGTACCCTCTTTTAAACTTTCATGGATTCTTTCCACCATCCTCAGCCTTCTCAACCAAAATTCCAAGTCAAAGCAAGACTCTTAGAGTGCAGACTAATTTATTTCTAACAAAGTAATTTCCTAATTACTACAAAAGAAACATGTAAGTAAAACTCTGGTTACTTTAACATTGTCCAAAACCTTTCTCAGCATTGTCCAAAATCCTTTCCCAGATTGCCTAAAAATTCTCAGTCTCTCAGTGCTGATGATCTCACCAAATCAGCCAGTCAGCATCTCCAGATGCTCAAAGACATCTTCCTTTGGCATGCTCCAGCTCCTCCATGATGTCTTCTCCTTGTTGTCCTCCTCCAGGTAGTAAAAGAAACTTCCTGGTACCAGACCCAGCAAAGTTCACTTTCTTTTAAGGCCTAACTTTTGCACGGCCTCTTCCAGACACAAGTCAAACTCAGTAAAACAAACTCCAACATGGAGCACACATGCTCCTAGCCTGGGCCAGCCAAAGCTCATGGCTCACATTTTCATCCCACAAAATGGCAGAAACCAAACCTGACTCTGAATCTGAATTCCAATTGAATCCCCTCTCTTTGTTTCAAAACCCTTTATATACCCTTATTTCCTGCCTTCCAGGAACAGCTCCTGAATTATTACACTACAAAGAAAAAAGCCTGTTTTCCTCCTTCCTTTCCCTTGTATAGTTCTGAAAAAAATCTAATTAAGGCCAGTCTCACACTTTAGCATATCTTTCTTGAAATCTGCAATCTTAAACAGGAGACAATGACACAGGGTGGGGGGGAGTAGCACCCCCTATCATTTCCTCTCTACTGACTTCAAATAAAGGGAGAGTAGCAAACTGAAGTAATATTAAAATGAAATCATGATTCCCAAATCACTATCACAATTGTTTTTTGAAACTAGATTTTGGATTTCTTATTGAATTATTTGAAATTTCAGTATAGATGTTTTATCTAAGATATGCTTTATCGGTAATTTTTTCCAATCTAATTCTTAGTTTTCCATTTTTCAGACATTGGTTTTCAAAGAGAAAATTATTCATTTTAAAAAAGGGCTAATTTATCAAAAATTCATTATAGTTTTATTGACAAGACTGTAAGATATTTAAAATATAAAGCATGATGACATAAATATATATGAAAGAATCCCCTCCATGAGTTTGCATTTTTATCATTTCATCAATTTAAGCTTTCTTTGTTATTCTTTGATAGTTGTTACTGCTTTTCAATTATGGAAATAATTACTTAATATTTATTATATACCAACTGCAATGATCAACAGGTAAGAATATAAATATGCCTTGTGGATAACCTGAATGAACTTATATCTAAATATGTCTGGATAAAATGATAAATTATAAGGCAAATGAATAATAATTAAAGAAACAATCCACATGTGTCAAAGGAGTCTTTGTTAAAATATTTGAGCCATATTACAATGTGGTAAAAAGAGCACATATTATCAGTTTAACACCTCTCAAGAAATATATTTAAGACAAAAGACTACTAGGGATAACTATGATAGTAGCTATTAAAAGGCACATTTCATTGTAATAAAATTTTCTATATGATTAACAAAGTTTTATAAGAAAATATATTATTGTATGATATTTACTTATAGTACCATGGTTAAAATTTGATATCTAGAATTGGAAAAAACCTGCATTTAAAGTTGTATAATGTGAAGCAAGTCCCTTTACTTATTGTGAGATAACAGAAAATACATATAAAACTTTCTTTTCTGGTTGCTGTCACAGGGTACCATAGACTGGCATAGATGATAGGAGCACTAGACACATCTATTGTTCTATGGAAGCAACTTTGGATGGATTCTGCATGGTTCCTGGATAGTGACTAGTCAGCAAAAAATACTAAGCTATGATAAGAAGTTTGGAAGTTTTCAGTCTCATCTCCATTCTCCAGCAAGGAAAGGATTTTTTTTTTGCAAACTGAGTTCATAATTGATTATACCTATGTAAGTATGTCTCTATAAAATCTCAAAAGTAGTTTTGAGTTAGGGGAGCTTCCTAGTTGGTAAACACATCAATGTTACCAAGAGGTGATCTATATCAATGGCACTAGGAAAGAAACTCCTGTGTTTAGGATCCTCCCAGACTTCAATTTATGTATATCTTCTAGCAAGTGTCCATCTGTTTCCTTTTCATAACCTTTAATAAATGGATACATGTAAGTATTTCCCTGACTTGCTTTAGTGAACTAATCAAACCCAAGGGGTTATGTAAATCTTTGATTTGTAGCCAACTCTTACAGACACTGAACTAAACTTGTGATTGACATCTGAAGTGGGGTGGGAGAAGTTTCATGGGAATAAGCCCTTAATTTGTGTGAAGTGACTAGCTTTAGGTAGGTAGTATCAGAATTGAATTAAATTGTAAGACACCCAGATAATGTTATAGAGAATTGTCTGATGTGGAAAAAAAAATATTTCGCCAATGGAAGTGTCATAATTGTGCTGTGTGAAACAGAACTCTGTAAAAAAAAAAAAAAAAAGGTAAAATGCAAAGTAAAGGTAGAACTCTAGGTTCTTCATTTCCTAGACTAAAATATTAGCTAGCTCATAAATTTGCTTTATAATTAAATGAGGCAATAGGTGTAAAGAACTGAGTACTTAAGTCCCACAAAGCTGCACTCATGCTTTTTGACAAGAAGTTAGGGCATAAAAATGTTAGTTGTGAGTATTACAAATAGTTTACACTTTTAGAGAGAAATAAGAGTATCCATTTTTTTAAATAACTATACAAGATACTTAGTTCATAAATGTTCATCTCAGTGAAAGCAATCTTAAACTTTGAGATGAGGTTAATTTTTGAAAATTCTAAAGATTAACTGACAGGCCTTCTTTAATGATCCATCTATGCTAGATTGTATAATAAGTGAAGAAAATACAGAAAATAATTGACATTTAAAAAACTCATCAGTTCTATATGTGAGATTAGATATATATCCATTAAAATATACTTATTCAGTATTTATTTTCAAAAATAAGAAAAAGTAATTTCAAAGACTGTTAAGTTCCTCTAAGTGTTAACATGTGCATATTTATTTACAAAACAAATTGCTAAACTTAAAGTCAAATGTGCACTACAAATACAAAAGCATATATGGTTATTAATAGTTACATTATATGGGTGATGCAAAAATAAAAATAAAAACAAGCTAAACAACACCTTGTTTAAATTATATTGTTGAGAAAATAGATTAACAAGTTACACTTATAACTAAAATGTATATTCAAAATTTAAGCAAGAGACAAAATTATAAAGTAGTGAAAACTCTCCTTCAGAGAGTTTATAATAGATATATATAACTATAGAAATTCAAAAGAAAACAGAGTAATTTAAGTTTCAATAAGTCTGATATAAAAATTACTTTCAAAATTTCTCTTAAAGTTATCACCAAATTGTTCCATGTCATCTAATGCATGATATTAAAATTTCTCTTAAACTATGTCAGGATGTGATGGAAAACAAGAGAAACCAGAGAATAAAAGAAAGATCAAATTTGATTTTAACCCTTGCCTTATCCTTTAAATGAAAATCACTTCTTTCCTTGAACACCACAGGTCAGCGAACTTAACTTCAAATAAGTGCATTTAAAATATAAACACATATCTTTGGCAATATAGGGTAATGTTATCCTTTGTCTCAACTTCAGTTCTCATTTATAAATTTCTCTTATATAGTACATGGTATATTTGCTGAAAGATCTTTTCTAAACACCTAATTTATTCATCCATTCTATTTTTAAAATCTCCCTGTATCTCAGAAGGCAAACATGAAGCAGTAAAGAATTTTGAATAGTCTTTTGTTCGCAGATATTTTACTCTTGAGAGAAAGAAGGACTACAAAAAGCAAAGATCAAATACCAATATAAGGCATGCTATAACACAATAAGGCAGAATTACATGACGGAGTGAGGAAGATGCTATGTGGTAGAGAGAAAATCTACATTTGTTTCACAGTTTCTATTTAATTGTAATGACTTGTTTTTCTATCATCAAAGATGCAAATGAACTTGTATCATTTGCTTCTGTAGATTTTTCCAAAAAGATCACATTAATTTTGATCCCTGAGGAGGTAACTACATTAACTTAAGGGTAAATGCTATAATTAAGCATTTATAGAGATATCATTCAAAAGTTGCTTTTTTTTCTTTGTTTGTTTTTGTTTGTTTGTTTTGAGACTAGCTCTCGCTATTTTTGCCTGTGGAACCGCAGGCTCACATTGCCCGGGGTACCACAGATTTAAGCAATCCCCAGTCTCAGCTTCCCAGGTAGCTGGAATGACAGGCACACATCACCACCACACCCAGCTATTTTTTTTTTTTTTTTTTTTTTTTTTTGGAACTAGGTCTTGCTACAGGCCCCAGGTGGGACTCGAACCACGATTCCTAGCCCTGGCTGCTTCCTAGGCTGAAGCTTACAGGCACGAGCCACCATGCCTGGCAAAAGTTGTTATTTGAATGGTATTGAAATATATATTAAAAAACACATAATAATCCACATGTGGATTATTGTTTTGTATAGTAGGAACCATCCTGTAAAATCTTGTTAATTAATCGTTTGTCGCCAAAGCAAATACAAATCACCAGTAAAAGAAAGAAAAATTTCTGACCGGGCATAGTGGCGCATGCTTGTAAGTGGCAGTTTAAAGCCATGGCAGGGGTCAGGGATCTCAGTTTGAGTCCCAGCGGGAGGGCTCCTAGTAGTAAGACCTAGTTCCCCACCCCAAAAAGTAGTTGGGCGTGGTGACGTGCACCTGTAATCCCAGATACCTGGGAAGCTGAGGCTGGGGATTGCTTGAGTGACTTCTATAAAGATGCTGCTTACTAAAGTATGATTCAATGCTAGATTTATATTTTAGACTTTAATAATGAAAGAGTTCTTTCTAATTTAATTAGAGAAGGAGTTTTCTCTTTTACTAGTGTTACATATTCATATAAGGAAGTATACTCAGCTGGGCACGGTGGCTCGTGCCTGTAAGCTTCATCCTAGGAAGCGGCTGGGGCTAGGGATCGCGGTTCGATTCCTGCTTGGGGCAAAAACAGCAAGATCTAATTCCAAAAAATAGCTGGGTGTGGTGGCGCGCGCCTGTAATCCCAGCTACCTGGGAAGCTGAGGCTGAGGATTGCTTGAGTCCATGGTACCCCGGGCAACGTGAGCCTGCAGTTCCATGGGCAAAATAGCAAGACCTAGTCTCAAAAAAAAAAAAAAAAAAAAAAAAAAAAAAAAAAAAAAAAAAAAAAAAAAAAAAAAAAAAAAAAAAAAAAGGAAGTATAATCAATGTAAGTTGAATCATTTCTGAAAATTGCATGCAATCAGACTACAAGTTTCCTGAAAAGTTTTTCAGTCAGGTTATTAATAGTCTCAAGAACACTGATGACACATACAGTAATTCTTAAAATATTACCCAAAACTTAACAATCTTAACTAATGGGCTTTCAAGACAACTTTGCAATTATGAAGATCTAGCTTACTTTTGAATATTATATTAGAAATTGGTTAGATATGGCCTGAGTCAATGTGTTTACTGAAGGTGTTGAAATGAACTTTCCAGTCTTATCCCTGGGGTTTCCTGCGAGACACTACCACTTTTTTTTGCAAGTATTGATCTGACATTTTAATAATTGCCAAGAAGGCAATGTTAACTATGTTACTGAAAGTGGACTGAGCACTGTTTCAAGACATTATTATTTTCAATGCACACCATTGCAAAGATGTAAGATGAAATATCGTCATGTAATTAATAAAACAAAGTAATACATGAGCATATTCAAATGCACTACGTTCAATAGGAGGTTCTGTTACATTTTTTATTCATAGTAAGTTATTATAATCTAAGTCCAAAATTTTATAGAATATGAGTTTTACATAAAATTTTAATGTATACTAAGAAGTACATATAATTTATTAAGTTTTAGAACAAAGATTTCTCTTTTTTTTTTTAGACTAGGTCTTGCTATTTTGCCCATGGGACCGCAGGCTCTCGTTGCCCGGGGTACCACGGACTCAAGCAATTTCCAGTCTCAGCTTCCCAGGTAGCTGGGATTACAGGCGCGTGGCACCACGCCCAGTTATTTTTTTGGAACTAGGTCTCGCTACGGGCCCCAGGCGGGACTCGAACTGTTATCCCTAGCCCTGGCCGCTTCATAGGCTGAAGCTTACAGGCATGAGCCACCGTGCCCCGCCAGAACAAAGATTTCAGTATACATTAAGTTTTCTCTTTATTCCATAAATTCATGAAAACCTTTATGCTCACCTCTAAACTATCAAATTGCTAATTTGTCCTACTGCAATTTGTGAAATCGCATTCTGTCCTATCTCCGGTGCCTTGCCCCTAATCCCCAAGCAGTTTGTGAACACGCTAACCATAAAATCCTCATTATAACTGCTATAGTTATCTACATTTTAACCAATTGGGCATGTGTGTCCTTGATTTGCTGATTTCCCTGTTTCTCTAAACCCTCACAGCAATCAACAGCAAATTCTAGAACTTGGACGCTTCTACTAATCCATCATTCTCATACCAGTCACTGCCTTCTCTTGCTTCATTATTGCAGTTACCTACTAAAAAGGTTCATATTTTGCTCCTTTCTTTTTGTGTATCTTCAGCACAGTACTTGGAGAGATTGTATTTATAACTCCTGTGCTTAAAATCAACTGTTTTTCATCTAATGCAGACTAAGATAGATAATCTTGAAGATGCCCTAAAGCATTTAGTAATCCTTCAGTTTATATTCCCAATTCCTCATGTTTGGTGTTGCCTCTTTTGACTTTATTTTCTGATATCATTTAGAACCATCTAACATCTTTTTATATTATACTATAATATAAGCCCCCTACCCCCTCAGGGCAAGAATTATGGCCTATTTTGTTTGCTGTTACAGACTCTAATCAGAAGAGCAATTGGTGCATGGGAGATACCAGTTCTTAGTGAAAAAGAAATTGATTCTCTTAAGCCTAGCATATTCTTTTGTTAGAGATAGCTATCAAAACCACAATATGATAGGTGAATGTATACTCAGAGGAAGAGTGTTTCTTTGTATTTTTCCATGTTAACTATAACCTGGGCTACTAATTTTCATGAAGATTCAATATAAGCTACATTTAAAGACCAGGCAACTTCTTGTCTTCCTGAAATTGTCTCAGTGATAATATCTAAAAAGATTTCTAATATATATATATATGTAATACATTATTGCACTGGTGTTTTAAACATGAAGATACTTTGCAATTTAAGTCTCTTTTGGTTACCATACTACCCACCTTGCACCTGCTAGGATTTGGTGTATATCCTCCAAGCAGAAAACAAATACACTGATCACGTCCAAATACCTGAACAGAAAATATGTAAAATTTTTAGTGCAGGATTGATTGACTGATTTTTTTTTTCTTTGGGACTAGGTCTCCGTTATTTTTGCCTGTGGAAACACAGGCTCATGTTGCCATGGACTCAAGCAATCCCCAGTCTCAACTTCCCAGGTAGCTGGAATTACAGGCGCATGCCACCTTGCTCAGCTATTTTTTTGGAACTAGGTCTCGCTACATTGCCTCGAGCAGAACTCAAGCCTCAGTCCTGCCATAGCTTACTAGGCTACCATTTACAGACTTGCGCCACCGTGCTCAGACTTAGTGCAGGTTTTAATTTAATCAAAACTATGCTGCAGCGTACAGATCACATTGAACTTTAGTTTTACAACCAATATTTTCTATCTCTCTGTGTTAATGCACATATATACAATAGTTTCCATAAAGCTGCTATATATTATTTCATTGAGTGAAAAAACTACATTGAATTATTTTGCTATTTTTGAAGCATTATTGTTTCAGTTTATACTTTTGGCAAGAAAATGTCCTTAAAAAAACTTACTTTTTCTTCATATACAAATGTAATATAATTGTTCTTTCTCAGATACCTAAAATTAGATGTGGCAAACCAGAGTATATGTACATTTTTAATGTTAACAGATACTGCCAAATTGTTCTACAAAACTGCACTACTGCTTTCTGCTGCCATCAGCAGTGAAAGAAAACACTATTTCTTTTCAATCTGTCAATGTAGTAGTGCTGATATATTAATTTTTCCTTTTTATAATCTAATAAGTGACTTTTTTCCTGTAAATTCAAATCACTAGATTTACAGCTAAAAATTACTAAAGTTTCATATATGTATAGGCATTTGAATTTCTTCTTCCTCATACTGCTTATTCATAGTCTTTACTGATTTTGCTTTTCTTCTTTATTCTCATAGTTTATCAATTATATACATATGTCATTTATAACATGTCTTTTTAGATTAGAGTTCTGCATTTTTAATAAAACATTTAAATTTTAGAATACTTTAGAATTGCAAATTTCCAAAAGGACTTGGCAATATTATGGAGGTTTGACTCTCTAACTTTTTTAGGGCTCAGGTGAAAAAAGTTTAGGTTGACTATGCCAAGGCATGGTACTTAGGCTTTATTAGAATTCATAGGTTTCTTTCAGAAGGATAGAAAAGGGGGGGGGGTCTTTTGTGATGTGAGATGAGTGATAAGGCTGCTCCTGAAGAGAGGTAAAACAAGGAGTAAAGATATAAAAGGGATTTAGGAGAGAAACAAAAGTTTGGCCATTTTCAGAGGAGGATGAAGGCCCAGCCATGATGGCCAAAGTGGCCTGGGGTCTGTGGTCTTTGGCCCGGGTTGGTGGATTTTTAAGCCTTAGCATGTATAAGGTGATGGTGTGTGCTAAGACTCTAAAGAGTTTGGATATTTGAACTTTACATTGGAACTTGTCTTATCCAGTTTGATTCAGATGATTTTGGAGAGGTCATGAGTGAGTCCTGAGAAGATTGATCTCTGTTGTCTTCTATTTTACCTTGGAATTGTTCTACTGCCTGAAGCTGAGAGTGACACTAAAGAAAAGAACACCACATCTTGGACCATGTGTTTGAAGGAAGCCAGGACTGACACAAAGGAGGAAAAGAAGAATGCCCTGCTTTTGGAAAACATGCTGGTGATCTCAGACTGATTGGACATGCGCTGAGGTGAGGTGACCAGGGACTAAAGGGACAGTTTTGGACATGTGGTGGGGTAATTGGGTTTTTCATGTTTATTTTGTAGCACATGTAATAGGGTAACTGGAATTTTACATTCTTCTTTCTTGTATTGTACAATCAGATAATCAGATTTTTGTTTTCTTAATTGTAATAAATAGTTTGATCACTTTAAGAGTTTTTGGTCTGACTTTGGAATTACATAGCAAAGACCGTGAGAGATAAAAGAATTCTGAAAAAAAAAAAAAAAAAAGGTTTTTAATTTTTTTCTCCTTTAGTTTGAGAGAGGACCTAGGGCAACCAAGCAGCAGCTATCTAAATGACAAACATAACTTGTGTGTGAAAATTTAAGGGTTAATAAAGGTTTTTGTCTGTTCTGTATCAGATTGAAAGGTAAAGTTTTTTTTTTTTTTTTTTTTTTTTTTTTTTTTTTTTTTTTTTTTTTTTTTTTTTTTTTTTTTTTTTTTTTTTTTAGGAATAGCTGACAGAGGATTTTTTGAAGTTCAGTGAGGAGAGGAAAGACTCTATCACTATTAAGACTCCAAAAATCCTCTTTTCCTAGCTTTACCTAAATGCAGTTTCAAGGCTGCAGCACCTTGAATTTTCATTGACTCCCTACCTTTGTTATTCAAAAGTCCCTGCTGCTTGCCAGCAGCTTTTGTCAGCTGTCTTTCCCAGACAAAATTTCTGGTTCTAATCATCTATAGTCCCCTTACCATCATTTAAAAAGCCAGAACATATTCTTAAATTGTAAAGAACTATTTATTACTGAACAAAGTGATTTTGTAATCATCTACTACAGAAAGAAACATATAAGAAAACCCTGATTACCCCCAACATTGCCCAAAAATCCTTAGTCCTTTAGTGTTAACCTTACCACTTGTCCAATCAATCAGAGTTCATTAGCAAGTGTTTCACATAGAACCTTTCTTCTTGGAGTGTTTCAGTTTTTTAAAGCAGGTACTCAAATGCTGTGATGCTGTCTTCTCCTTGATGTAATGTCCTCCTCACTTCAGGTAGTAGAAAGAAACTTCAAGTGCAGGAAGAAGCAAAACTTATTTTCTTCTCAGGTTTACCTCACATGGCCTCTCCAGAAACATTTGAGTCAAACTCAGTAAGTCAAACTCCAAAACAGAGGTCAAATCTCCAAACTCCTCAGCTTCCTTTAACACACACACTATTAGCCTGGGTTGGCAAGGCTATAGGTCCCAGGCCTTGGCTACATGACCAAGCTCACACAGCTCACATTTCCTTCCAAAATCCCTGATCAAAATAAAATAGCTGAAACTCCTCCTTTGTCCTCAACTCTTATTTAGCCCTCTTTTCTTGCCATACAGGACTGGGTGGGGTGAGGGTCCTGTCAGGCAGGTATGCTAATAAAAGTGCAAAACAGCTCTCTTTGAAATTTGCAAGGTTATAGCAACTGGAGAGTAGTTGCTTATCGAATATATATGTATCAACTGTGCCAGTAGAGGAGGCTTCTTCCCAGTTTACCAGTGCATCAGTAATGTTATTGAAGGCACCCAGAAGGACCCAGAGCGGGTAGGCACCCCAGTACCGAAAAGCCTGCCCTGCCCCCTCCTCCCAATAACAGTTGGCTCTCAAAAAGAATTTTATTATGCTTTGAAAAAAAAAATTAAAGTTTCAAAGTACCTGACTGAAGCTGCTGCAAGAAGTGTCTTCCTTGGGTGCACTGTTAATGCAGCCACATCCAGCTTTGGAAGTCTTTAGTAGCTCGAGGGCCTGATAAAGGTCACACAGTAGGTCTTGCAGACCAAGAGACTTGTGACTGGAGAACAGAGGGAAGTCCAGAGACAGCCAGCTAGCTCTTGTCCAGGGTTATGCTCAAGCCAGTCTCAGAAACCGCTCTGCTTGCCTCTGGGCTCTTAGGTTCTTTATACTTCTTATCAAGGCCTGATCCCAGACCATCTGTGTGTATCAGCTGTTTGTACTCTTTCTTTCTCCACTCCTTCTCTCTCTAGCAAGACTTTATCTGGTTCTGTACCAACCAGTTCTGGGGCCTGTCTTTATCAAATTTTGCACAGTTTTTTTTTTTTTTTTTTTTTTTGAAACTAGGTCTTGCTATTTTTGCCTGTGGAACCGCAGGCTCCTGTTGCCTGGGGTACCACAGACTCAAGGAATCCCCAGTCTCAGCTTCCCAAGTAGCTGGAATTATAGGCACGTGCCACGACACCCAGCTATGTTTTTGGAACTAGGTCTCGTTATGTGCTCCCGGCGGAACTCGAACTGTGATCGCTGGCCTCAGCTGCAGCTTCTAGGCTGCCGCTTACAGGCATGCACCATGTCTGACCAAAATTTTGCACAGTTAAACTTGACTTCTTAATTTCAAACAAGTTTTGATTTGTTTGCATCTTATAGTCAGGTTTATATATTTTTATATTTTGTTTTATGCTTATTATAGGGAGTCTGTGGCCCCCAACACTGGTGGTACTACATTGAAATAGCAGCCATTGTGCCCTGGTAGGCAGAGACTTGGAAGAGGCAAGTAAGTCAAGCCTTCTTTCCAGAGAAGATGTTGAGGAGATTAGGGAAGAGACAGAGAAAACAAGAAAAAGCACGAAGAAGGGAGAGCAGAGGAACTGAACTGCCAGGGCGATGTGCAGGAATAGGCCACAGTGTGGCCTGGCCTTCCTTCTCTAACTTGGGCCAGTTAAGAGCCTGGGGAAGCATGTTAGGGAGAATTGTACTTGTGTAAGCTGACTTGGAAATTTGGTGTTTGAGAATTTGGTTTAACTTTGTTTTTTTGTTTGTTGTTGTTTTGTTTTATTTTTGTTTTTGAGACTAAGTCTCGCTATTTTTGCCCGTGGAACCTCAGGTACCCATTGCCTGTAGTACCACAGACTCAAGCAATCCCCAGCCTCAACTTCCCAGGTAGTTGGGTTTACAGGGGCACACCACCACACCCAGCTGTTTTTTGGAACTACGTCTCACTGTGTTGCTCCAAGCAGGACTCGAACCACGATCTCTAGCCCCAGCCGCTTCCTAGGCTGATGCTTACAGGCACAAGCCACCGTGCCTGGCAGAATTTGGTTTAACTTTGAAATTGCAAAGCTTGGGAATTGTCTGGAGACCTGATAACTTGCTATGTTGCTGTTTTCATCATGAGAAGTGTGAAGTGATTATTGCTGTTGTATTGAGTATGTCTTGCTGATTTTGGATCAGTTTAGAGTTGAAGCTGAAAGAATGCTGGAGCTGGGCCTTTTGGAGGAAAATTGAATTTTTTCATTGAGTTTCTTTGTTGGATTTGAATCTCCCATGTTTGAAGAAGGAGCGATGGCACCATTTTGACTTCTTCATCTGGTTTGAAGGTGAGACTGCCACCATTTTGAGGAAGCACAGATCTGAAGACCACATGTAGTCTTTTTTTTTTTTTTTTTTTTGAGACTAGGTCTCACTGTTTTTGCCCGTGAAACCGCAGGCTCTCATTGCCCGGGGTACCACAGACTCAAGCAATCCCCAGCCTCAGCTTCCCAGGTAGCTGGGATTACAGGCGTGCGCCACCACACCCAGCTATTTTTTTGGAACTATGTCTCACTACAGGCCCCAGGCGGTACTCGAACTGGCGACCCCTAGCCCAGGCCGCTTCATAGGTTGAAACTTACAGGCATGAGTCACAGTGCCCAGCCCCACGTGTAGTCTTTTGAACTAGAGCCTGGACTGGTTGGTAAGATTACTAAAGGGGTTTCTTGTACCCCTCAGTGACTCTTGTCTATTTTGTCTTTAATCTGTAAATTTGTTTTTCCTCCTCTTGAGGTTTTTGTGATCTTGCTACTGCTTGTGCAGGCTGGGAGGAACCTGGTGCATGGCTGGCTTTAAAGGGCCAGCTGTTCCCATTTGTAAGTTTTGTTAAGTACCCCGTTTTGCTTGTTTTGTTACCTGATTTCCTTTACATGCTCACAACAATGTTTACTAATTCAGAATTTGTGCTTATATGTATGTATGAATATATGATGTATATATTAGTACTTTTGCAAATATGTAGGCATATGTATATTAGATATGTATATTATATTAGATATACATATCTAATTAGATATACATATAATATATTATATGTATAATATAATATATTATACATATATTAGATATATGTATATTAGATATGTATGTATATTGAATACACATTATATACATATATTATACATACACACATGCATATTGTATATATAGATATATGTACATTAGATCGTAGTAGATGTATCTATACACATATGTATAGATACACATATTGCATATATATAGTATTTTAAAAATAAAAACGATTTTTTAAAAACTCACTTTCCCATATTTTAGTTTTCTATTTTAGTCTTCAGACTTTTTTCAATTGTCACTATTTTCTTTATGTATCTTCATGTCATTAATCAGGAAATGTTCAAGATTTTGTTTTATTTTTTCTCCTTGCCTCTACCTTGAGAACGTTTATCCATGTTGCCCTTCTGCAAGAAAATGTCTTGATAATGATTTTTATTTACCTCTATCTTCCCCAGACATATTTTTGTCTTCTTATTTTTCTTTTAGTAGTTAATAATTGAGAGAAAAAGTAAGAAGCGAAGGTAGTGAACTACAGTGAAATGATTTTGAAAGAAAATTACTAAGTTATCATGTGCCTTATGAGTATTTAATACAGGTGAGAAGATCAATTCTTCCTACCCTTAGAAGGTTGCATTTCTATTGATACAAAATTTCCATTGTCTCTCATCTCTGTTTCATCCACATATTTACTTCCTGGGAACTGTGTATGTGATTTCTGTTCTTCCCTGGGTCACTTAAATTGGTTTCTTAAGGGAAAATAAATGTTCTCTGGTTGTAATCTCTTAAAGAACAAAGGGCATATCTTGCAGTTTTCTTTGTTCACCGAGACAGTATTTGGCAATGAGACTTTTCTTTGATTCCTGCTTCTTCAGAGTAAATAGTGGTTATTAAATCACCAGAATTTCATTCTTTCCTTCTACTGTGATATACCCAAACATTCAAGTCTCTTCCATTGGAAAACATTACACTTCCATTGGAAAACATTCAGAACAAGCAATGATTTTAAATTTCATTGCTGCCTTTCTATATTTAATACTAACATATCATGCAAAGATGTCAAATAATAAATAATTTTATCCAATACTTATGAACAATATTGTGTTGGGATTTCCATGGAGTTATTTAGCTACTAAATTGTCCTAAAAGAATATTATTATTGTCTTAAAATTCAAAGATCAATATAGGATATATTTAAATACTCTACTTTTGTGAGGAAGCATATACGTATATATGTTTATAATTTTATAAAGGATAGCATGTGTTTATTATTTTATGTTTATTATGTGTGTATCGACTCAGTGCTTCTATGACTTTGGATCTGATCCTCATGAAAAAAAAAATACACACACCTTATGTGTTCCAACTAAATGCTTAAATATTAAAACTAAATTTCTCATATTTACTAGAAACAACACATCTACTAATAAAATTAGCCTAACTCTAGATAGAAAGAATCATATGCATAATCAATTTTCAAAATGAAGCAATAAATGAAAATGATTCTAGGAAATCTATTCTACATCTTTTTCTTTATTCTATTTTTAATTTCTTTCTCCTTTAATTCCATACCCACCTGATTCTGAGTTATAAAAGTAAAAATCATTATTTATATAACCAGTCTACCTAGAGATAATTTCACCTAGATACGCGACACAAAGTAGCACAGTGGTTCGTCAAAGTTTGACATGTATCTGAATCATTTAAAAGGTTTGTGAAGAAAATTTTTTTTCATGCAACATCAATTTCTAATTGTGTATTTCTGGAGCTGGGTCTGAAAACTTGCATCATTAATGAATGTTCAGGTAATGTTGCTGCTACTGGTTTAAGGACCACACTGAGAATCAGTGAGAGAGAGAAGTTCTGAGCTTGGTCAAGGTCAATAAGGATTCCTTTTATTAAGAATTTAGAAGTGGGAGATGTTACAGTTATCTCTATGCAAAATCTATGCATTTGAGACTGAACTTGTCATGTTGGATCATGTATAATAGAAAACATAATTTTTCTGAGAAAAGAGTAAGTTATATATCCACTAAACAAATAATAAAGCAGAAGCATAGAGACATAGATTCAAAGAAAAGAAAAATAAGGATTTTAAAAAATTTTGTAATTCTGATCATTTGATATATCTAGGTATAATTCTTACCATAACAATCTGAAAGATAACCTTTGTAACTTTCTAATGAAGTCAGCATTTTTTTAATATCATCAGGTATTCTGCAGGGCATAAGAACATATTTAAACAAATTATTGTTGAAATAAAACTGTAAATTTCATAAAATTATTCACACATACATATATATATGCACAAACATAAGCTTTGCTAATATTAGTACAATTCTAGAAGAAGACCAAAGGTCTTCACAAGTCATCCCACCTCAAATAGCATATGGCAGTATATTATAGATTTATTTGTTTATATTTTGGCACTGTCTTTACCTCTAGAATCAGAACAACTAACTTTATTTGGTTTGTTGCTCTTTCATCTATACTTGAAAACAATGATATAAATGAATAAATCACTGAAAGATACACATTTATTGTTAACAGAGGAAAATCCCTTTTATTAAGAAATCACATTTGTTAAATGTGTTGGCTAACTGTACTATTTGCTTGCAGTGTTATGCAAGTTCTAAAAATTTAATCATGATTTTCTTTTCTCAAGGTTCAAAATAAAATATCCAGTTGTTATGCAGTAGGTCACAATAAATCAGAATGGTAAAGTCAGAGAAACATAGGTATTGCTTGCAGGGATTGTTTATACACGCAATTATATAAAGAGAAGTCAGCAAAGTAGGAAAAGCTAAATATGGCAGAAATCTATGGCATTAGTAACTTATGTGCATACTGACCAATTGTAAGTTTCAGTGACAAATGGGATTTTGTTCTATTATTCTAATATTCACAATCCTGTGATCTGACAAAGGCAATTCAGTTTCATGCTGGGGGCCCACGTTTGTATTGAGATGGTCCTGCCCCATGTACACACACCCTGTATTTCTAGTTTTGAGGGCCAGAAGCCAAATGGAATATGATTTTCATCTGGTGATGGTCAGGAATTCCCCAAGAGATTGGCACAAATATGTGGAAATTCTCTAGAACCTAAACCTGTTACGTTATTATTGTTACTTATATCACAATCTGGTGGCCAAAGGGAGTCTTGGCAATTTACAACTTCTATGTAGCAGAGAAATATATTTCCTCTTTGGAAATCAGGGGGTAATAAATCTTTCTTGAAAAAACTCCCAGTCTATTCAGTTACTTTTGAGGAACAGATGAATTACTTAAACTACTAATAAACTCAAGGCAAATATTTTACTCTGTTATTTTATAATATAAATAAGAACTAGGACCAAAATATTTTGGGGAAGTTTTGTTTAGTGATATGACTTCTATCCCCTATTTAATTGAAGGGGGTGACATAGCTAAGATTTCACATAGGGGTATGGATAAGGACTAATAAATAAAAAAAAAATTTAATCTGGTGAAATGGTTGTACAAATGTGAGATGGATATGAAGAGCAAAGGGGGAAAAGAGTGGTGTGATACTGAGAAGAATAAGAAAAACTTATTATTAAAAGTTCAAAAGCTGCAAAAGTACCTTTTTGTGCTGGAGCTATAAACTTGTGCTCGCTTTTATTCTGTAGGAAATATTTACAGTTGCCATATTATCTAAATGTTTGGTACTGACAGGACACTGGAAAATCAATGCCTAATGCCATATTACTGAAGGACAGTTCCATATCCTTTTCTACTTCCCTAACAATTTTCAGCAACTATCAAATTAAAGGAGCCGCAGGTAGGACATTTCTGTCTTTCTTCTGTGCTTTCTATTCCTCTGTTTGAAACCACAATGATAAGGACTCATCAAAACTCCGACTGTCAAAGAGACCGTGGAAATAAAATATGCAAGTCAGAAATGGTATGGGGTTTGCAGGATAACACAGTGATTTAAACAAAACAAAATATTACACTGAGGAAGATGTGTATGTAAGGAGAGGAAAGAGAAGTGACAACATATGATGGGTATCTGTTGCCTCCCAGTGAGGTTTAATATTTGTTTAAAAACAAAATTGCTGATAAAGGCTAGAAGTTTAAAGAATTTAGTTCTGTGAAATCATAAAAATGAACCTACATGTTTCAAGGTCAATACTATATTGAGCATGAAAAATGGCACTTGCAGAGATTTGAAGGACTAGCAGTGACTTTGTACAGATGTAATTTTGGTTCCTAGATAAGAATACTACAGAGGAAAAGTTACACAGAAAAGTCATGATTGTGGAGGGATAACTCCAATCTTCCTATTTTCTACAATAATGCATTAGGGAAACAAGAACTTAGAAGGATGAATTTGTTAATTAATGTTTACATTGTTGTAGTATTACTATAGCCTCATAAAATTGTGACCTACCAAAGGAAATTTATTTTATGATCCACTACATATAACCAAATCACAATTTTATATATACATGTATATATGTCATGCAGTAAACACTGCCCTCACTGCATGATGCACTTTGATTTCTGTTTTAATTATTTTTATACTATTTCATTCTGTTAAAGACTATTGATTAAGATCTCTTTGGTTGATTCTAGGGCCACTGGAGGGAGACTAACACTCCCTTTTTAAGTTTGAAAATACTGAACACATCTAGCCGTTACCTTAGAGTTAAGAAAATTGAGACTCAGTTTGATCAATAACTAGTCAATTTCCTAATGTTCCTTTATACACACACTGCGTCATATCATATTTAGGTTTAAAGTCCTTAAGAGGTGAGGCAATACTTAGTTAAATTATATTCAACAGACCTGATTTGTCATCTATGTTCTTTGTGAATGTTTCACAATTATTACCATTATATATTGGAAACAACCTACATTGGGAATTTAACCTAACTCCACAATGAAATTGTTAGCTTATTTACAATAGTTTCATTTCCTACAAAAAAGATATTATTCTAACTAAATATTCTTGGGTTCAATGACGTATTTAAAAACAAAATGGAAAAAGAATCACAAAATTTAAGCTTTTAGATGTGTAAGCCATTGAGTGATATCTAACAGTGATATCTAAATCATGTCACCAATCCAAAATAAAATAAGTCGTAGGGCTTTTTTAGTAACATAGGAAGTCTAACAGTTAATTTCTCTGTTCAATATAAACTGTTGGCATAGTGAATATTTTTAATTTTGAGCACTTAGTATTAGAAATGTTTTTAGATTTATATGAACAGAATTTGAAATAGACAAGTCTTCAAATAGTATAACCAGCTCACATTTTCTCAGGTTGGAAGAGTGCTGGTATACCTTAACAGCTTAATGTTATCCAAAATTCGTGTTCTACTAAAGCGTTTGGATTCCAAGAAAAGAACAAACAGGTAGGTTGATTTTATTTGAAAAAAGGGAGAAACCAATCTCCACAGAGACTTTCAATCTGCTTTTCTATCAAATAGAATTTTTATGGCTTTGCCATAAACCCTTGAAAAGCTGGGATTTTAATAGAAATGCCGATGTTGCTTTAAATATAGCACCCCTGGGCTATGCTTGCATTTCAGGGAAATTCAATGTCCTTCATAATAACAGAATATTGAAAATGTTGATGGCAGTGTTCCACTCAACATTTAGTTATTTGACAATCTTTCTTTTGATAGGAAATGTACATATGTCAAAGATTTATACTTGTCAGGTACTGGATAATTTTTTAAATTACTATCATCATTTTAAACCAGTGTTCTTAAAACTACTGCTTATGCAAATAGAAGCTTGATTTATTTATTTATTCATTCATTCATTTGTTTATTTATTTATTTATTTATTTAGACTAGATTTTGCTATTTTTGCTTGTGGAACCACAGGCTTACGTTGCCTGCAATACCACGGACTCAAGCAATTCCCAGCCTCAGCTTCCCAGGTAGCTGGGATTACAGGCACACACTACCATGACCAGCTATTTTTTGGGATTAGGTCTCACTGTGTTGCCCCGAGTGGAACTCGAACCGTGATCCCTAGCCCCAACCGTTCATAGGCTGAAGCTTACAGGCATGCACCACCGTGCCCAGCTGCAAATAGAAGCTTTAAAAAGCATAATTATAATAAAATTTTGTTACCCATGAATTTTAATTCTTAGCATGTTGTCAATATGTAGAAAAAGAATGAAATAAAGAAAAGAAATGAAACATTTTTTTACATTATTGGGGCCAAATTTGACTTTCACTATCTGTGAGATACTGGCAAATTATTTTAATTTAGGTCTCAATAGTCTTTCAGCAAAATGGAAACAACGATGTCATTCGTAAATGTGAAAGTCAAATGAAACATGATTGCAAAATGGTTTCTGAGCATAGTAAATGATTTTTAAACATAAAAATCATTAAAAATATACATAAATGTGTATGTGTACTTCCTGATTTTAGAATATATCATCATTATGCATGAAGATATTACAATCTATTGTTAAACATGAAAAAACAATTGTACGACTTACTCTACATATATTTTTGAAAAACATTTATAAACTATAGATATCAGTTTATTTTTATACAATCAGTCTCAGTAGACATTTAAATTACAACTAACATTTGTTTTTTTGTCATTAGCATAAACACCAATGCTTGAATTATATTTATTAATTCATGACGGCAAAAGTATTTATGATCAATTGTCCTTTATAACTTTGTGTTGAAGTTTGATAACTTAAGTAGTGAATTATAAATGTTAGCTCTTTATCACTTTTTAAACAATTATTGGAAATCTGACAGTTTGAAAATAATGTTTTTTTCAATAAGCTTGTATTTGCTTATTGAATAGTTTGCTACTTGAATAGTTAAATATTTTAAAAGAATATCAGGCATTCCATTAATGTTCTTTCTTCATTTTCCTCTAGGCATTTAGTGTTCTCTTTTTTATATAGTCATATGATTTCTTCATTGTCTACTCAACTTTAGTTTTCTTATCTAAAAAAATGCAAAGATGAATGTCTCCAGCACTTTTTCATTGTTATAATTAAATGAGATAATGCAACTTATATTGTGAAAATATTGTTAGTAGAAGGCTAAAGGTATCATTGAATAAGAGGTAAAGTTGGAACCTTCAATATTAGGTCTCATAGTTCATGCTCCTCTACACTAGAACTCTATGAAAACAAAATTATGAAAATAGCCACTGTACATCACTTCACAAAATTTCACAATTTTTAAAATGTTTTTCAGGAAATGTACTCAACCACTAAATATTTATTAATAACCTAACATGTATACTCATCTCATTATGAATGATGCTTTAAGAGAATAGATGCATTCTTAGAATTTTAAAACGTGTACAAAATTTGATGGCACATTTATATTGTTAAACGTCAGTTTTAAAATATTCTCCTGTGAGCAGATGTGTAAACAAATTATGATACAGGTATACAGGAGTAAACATATATCTATATTACTAAGCATTGAAAAAAGGAGGAAAAAAGAGCACTGAGTATATGTTCAGTAAAATGACTCAGAAAGAAAAAAGATAAGATGTTTTCTTTTTCAAATATTTTATTCATTCTTTTAATTTCTTACAAAATTAAATGGTTGTTGGAATGCCTTCTCCTTCCCCCCAACATCTCCTTCATTCACTCAGACTCCTCCCCCCTTATTTGTTGATTTATGTTAAGTCTTTTGGTCTCTTCCTTTTCTGTGGCAGTGTTCTTTTACTGGATGAGAGATTGTGCTCCTGGGACACAGTATACCATGCTCATAAGTTTGTAGTCTTCCAGTCATGCTCATTTGAGGTCTATCAATGTCTTTCTGTTGCTTACTGCTCTCTGCAGTCCCTTCCTTGCCAATCCACTACCCCTTAGTCCCATAGCTCTGTACTCTGGTTTAGTGGTCCGTTCCCTTAGCCATCATCAGTAAAGAAGATTCTCGATGTGGACAGGCATCCACTGATGGACTTTGCAGATCATCTCCTCTCCACCAATTTGTAGATTTGCTGTGTAGCCAATGTCCAGACTCTGTGGCCCTCCTCTCCCAAGGCTTGGGGAAGGGCACCTTATTTTCTTGGATGGCAAATCCTAAAATGGGGTCTTGGTTCATCCACACCTGGTGAGGCCATAGGTGAGGTTCTATGATAAATCTTTACCATGGTCATTTATCCAGTTCAGTATGCATTATTGTCTTTCTTTATGTTCCTTCTCCTACATCCCTCCCAGATGTATGGGAGGGATCTTTATCTTGTCCCTCACCCACTCTATGTCACTGTTGCAATGTTTGTGCTTTTCTTATTCCTTCTGAGGGACTAATTGGAGTGAGGGTGAAATAGAAGGGATATCCTGAAACATAACTCCCTCCTCCTAGCATAACATAACTGCCAGCCCCTCCCAGAATGGGGGCATGTTTTGGCTGGTTGGGCATATGTAGTCATGACTCCCCCAGGGATGGAAGCCTGCACAGAGGTAAGCTTCTCCAGCAGGCAGGGAGCTCCAACTGCAGTCCCCATTAGTGGGTAGGGAGAGTTCTCTACCCCACTCTCTGTGGTCCCTCTTACCCGTCCTAGAGCCATACCCACCTTCGCCCCTCACTGGTTTAGGAGCTTGGGCAGCGCCAATCCTGGGGCAGGTCAGTGCCACCACCACATGCCCAGATACTTTCACTTAGATGAGGAATACAGGGAAATGAACAAAAGATGAAAAGAAAAAGTAAAAACAGAAAAGTAGCAGGTAAATTGTAGATCTGATACTACAGTAAATGAGCAAGAGGGAGAGGCTTCAAAACAGGGGAAGGAAGAGCAAAAAAAGCAATAACAATGTAAGAAAATTTATAAGAAGAAAAAGAGCAAATTTTGGGACATGTGCCAAGTTGGAAGGATGAGATTGGTATCATGTTGAGTGATAAAATCCATTTTAAAAGGTTATATACTATGTGATTCCACTTCTATAAGATTCTGAAAGTCATAAAACTACTTTATGGGAGGCAGAGAACAAGGTAGTCAGGGGTTGGGTTTGTGAGAGGATGTTATAGATTGTAGCAAGGAAAACTTTGGAGTGAGTGGATATTACAGGTTGCATTTTTTTTTTTTTTTTTTTTTTTTTTTAGATTAGGTCTCGCTATATTTACCGGTGGAACCACAGGCTCACGTTGCCCTGGGTACCACAGACTCAAGCAATCCCCAGCCTCAGCTTCCCAGGTAGCTGGAATAACAGGCGTGTACCACCACGCCCAGTTGTTTTTGTTTTTTTTTTTTGGAACTAGGTCTCACTACATTGCTCCAAGCGGGATTCGAACCGGTTCTGGCCGCGGCTTCCACCACGCCCGGTCACAAGTTACTTCTTGATTACAGTGGATCTTTACAAGATAACATTTTACAGAAAGATACATGCACTAAGAATGATTATAAAACCTACAGAAATCTAAATAAACTTTGTAGTTTAAAGTATTATTAGTAGATGGCAGCCTAGGAAGCCACGGCAGGGGCCAGGGGATGCAGTTCGAGTCCTGCCGGGGGCACGTAGCGAGACCTAGTCCCAAAAAAATAGTTGGGCATGGTGGTGTGCGCCTATAATCCCAGCTACCTGGAAAGCTGAGGCTGGGGATTGCTTGAGTCCATGGTACCACGAGCAACATGAGTCTGAGGTTCCACGGGCAAAAACAGTGAGAACTATTCTCAAAAAAAAGAAAAGAAAGTATTACACTACCAATTTCTTGCTGCTTTTTGGAGGTGAAATTGATTGACACATAATTTCTTAAGACACATAATGTTTTAGTTTCAAATGTACAACATAGTGATGAATTATTATTACAGATTGTAAGATAATCACAATTGTCTAGTTACATCCATCACCAAATATAGTTGAATTTTCTGTTTGCATGATAAGAATGTTTAGTTACTGTTCCATAGATTTTAAAGTATGCAATTCAGTATTTCTCATCAATAATCATCATGTTGCATATTACATTCCCATGACATTTAATTTATATGAAATATATTAAATTCTCATGACAATCTTTTCATAGTCAAAGTTTTGATTCTTTTACTCCTCCCCCTCCCAACTCTAGGCACACTCTGAAACTGGCAACTACTCATCTGTTCTCTGTATCAATAAAATTGGCTTATTGGTTTGTTTGTTTTGCTTTTTTGTTTTGTTTTAGATGACACATATAAGTGAGATCATATGGTGTCTGTCTTTCTCTGTGACTTATTTCATTTATCATAATGCACTAAAAATCTATTTATGTTGTTGAAAATAGTAGGATTTCATCCAATTTCATGGTTTGTATTCTGTTGTGCATATCTTTTCCAGGCTTTCTTTATTCATGCATGCCACAAAGTTGACACAACTTACCTGTGTTTATATCTTAGCTATTGTAATTAATGATGCAACAAAGATGGGAGAGTATTATTTTCTGAAGTGTTTTTGACTTACCCAGAAGTGGAATTCCTGGATTATATTGTAGCTCTTATTTTCATTTTTTGAGGAAACTCTGTACTACTTGGCACAATGACTACATCAATATGTGTTCCCACTAACACAGGGCTTTTTTTCCCCACTTTTTAAACATCTTTTTGTTATTCTTGTTATTTTGATAGCAATCATTCTAGGAATATAAGGTTATTATTTGCATATTCCTGATGATTAGTAATGCCAGAAACCCTTTTCATGTATGTGTTGTCTATTTGTGTGTTTCATTTTGAAAGGTATGTATTCATATATTTTGTCCATATTAAGATACAATTGTTTGTTATAAAGTTATTCAGTTCTGCGAGCTATTTTTATACGTGGACATTAAACTGTCATGATCTATCATTTGCAAATATTTAAATATTAAATAGTGGATTATATTTTCTTTTTGCTTATCTTTTCTTTTGCTGTGCAGAAATTTTTCAGGTTTGATGTAGTTCCACTTGTTGATTTTCACTCTTTATACCTTTACACTTCACATAAATTCCTATTACCAAAAGTGATAACAAGGAAAATACCACCTAAGTTTTTTTTTATAAAAATGTTATGATTATATGTCCTACAATTATGACTTTAATCCATTTTTAATTAACTTTTATGTCTCATGTAAGATAATGATTCACTTTTTTCCTTTTCCATGTCACTGTCCAGACTTCCAATACAAATATAGAAAAACATTTTTCTCCACTGTATATTCTGCCCCATTATCTAATGTGTCTTTTTTAATCCTTATACTACACAACTTTGATTTTTACAGCTTAGTAGCAGCCTGAAATAAAAATGTTTTGTTTCTAGCTTGATTTTTTCCCTTGATTGTTTTGGTTAATTTGTTTCTTTTGTTTTGCTAAAGATTTTAAGATTGCTGAGCATGGTGGCTCATGCCTGTAAGCTTCAGCCCATGAAGTGGCTGGGGCTAGGGCTCGGGGGTGGAGTCCCACTTGGGGCAACTAGCGAGACCTAGTCCCAAAAAACAGCTGGGCGTGGTGGTGTGCGCCTCTAATCCCAACTACCTGGGAAGCTGAGGTTGGGCATTGCTTGAGTCCATGGTACCCCGGGCAACGTGAGCCTGCAGTGCCATGGATAAAAACAGCGAGACCTAAGTCTCAAAAAAAAAAAAAAAGATTTTAAGATTGTTTTATCCGTGAAAAACTTATTAGAAATTTAACAGTGATTGTATTGTATATGTAGGTTACTTCTGGGTGGTATGTGCATTTTAACAATATTAATCCTTCCACTCCCTATGCATTTTTTTTTTTTTTTGGTTATTTTGCTAACCAAATGACATCAAGATTAGAGTACCACTGCTCATTTCTATAGTTGATCACTTGTAGATTATGTAATCTGTGGGATTAGATTTTTTATACCACTTGATGTACCACTTTTGTCAAAAACAAAAATGTATCAATCATTCCTTTACTTTTTTTTTTTTTTAGCAATTTAGAAAGGAACTCTTTTGCATGTTAAAATTTGATATGAAAACAAGGTGACAATTAAAAAAAAATAGATGTACCAGTTTTTACTTTCTGTTAGACTCAACTTAATGGAAAATGATGTTACCTGAATCACAAAAACCTCTAATTACTGAGGTTTTGTTAATATCAGAAGAAAAATTTACTGGAAATAATATTTGATTTTTCTAGTCATGACCCTACAGTATCTGAAGTGACTTTCTATGGCCAGGACCTTTCAATTAGTACCTTAAAGTGATAGATGTGCACACCACAAAATGAATTTCTTAGTAGAATATATTGACCTAAAAGTCAGTGAAGAGTTAATGTTGATTCATTTTCCAGTAACACTGTCTAAGAACCTGCCTTTTTGAAAAAAGTCATCATTACATATTTCAATGGGATTTTATAAAAAGTATTTTGGAAATGTATTTGTTTCTTAGTCTGAAAAATGTACCATTTCACATTTTTGTAAAAACATTTAAAACAATTCCTTTTTTGTACAGCAATTATGGGACAATTGAAAATTAAACTCATTAAGTTTTAGCAAAAGCTGTGTGGCAGTGTGTGCAAGCAGGATACACTCAATGATGACAGGTTTATTAATTGTAATGTCAATGTACAAGCAATGTTCAATATTATAGAACAAGACTAAAATTCACAGATTACTATGGAAATTTTTCCTAGGTTTCTACTGGATGTTTACCACTCTGGTAATTAATGACTTGTCATAATTGGTTAACTTTGATAATTTCTTGTCACAAGCTGTGTCTCTGAAAACTGGTCTTTCTAATTATAAACTAATAGTGAAAGAAATACTGAGTGTCAAAAGGTGGATAAATTTAATGGTTTGAGTTATTAAATTTATCATTCATCATTATTAATTGTATAATTAAAATAATATCTCAAAATTTATTCTATTTGGGGGTAACATATTAGTTATCATTGTTCTACTCATATAATGACTAGTTCTTAACAGGATGAAAATATTGTTTAAAGTGTAACTGCAATGTGTACGTGTAAATAATGTTAACACATAAGAAAGAAAGGTTTTATTGTATTGAGCAATGGATAGTTTCTTCTTTACCAGCTTTCCCACTCTGCATTTTTAAAAATGTCTAAAGGCTTAAGGTATTTAGTTACCTTATGAATTGAACTTTGAAACAACTTAGGCATAAAATGCCTCACTGCCAAACTATATTTAGCCTCTAGGGTGTAAATAGTTTTTATCTTCTTAGATAAATGAGTTCATAAGAAATTTAAATTGCTCTCACCTTATGGTAAATATGAATAATACTACTTGTAACCTGACTACTTTAGAGAGACATTATGAAGAGGATTGATGAGGTGCTTGCAAGGAGTTCCAAGTTTCATGGAACAAAAGCTTCACATATAAACATTTTGGTAATATAAAAGTAGTTAACATTAATTGAGGCATAAAAAAGTCTGATGTAGCTAAAATACTGTAATAGTAATCTCCATGCACTTCTGGTTTGATTTGAGTATTTCATCTATTCCTTTTCCCATAATAATTCCAAATCTTTTAATAAACTTTTCCAGTCACTGCACTCTGATAAACTATAAATTTGTCACTGTTATAGGTAAATATATAGTAAAGCATTGTTTGTTGTTGGAAGTAACAATAAATTAACCTGACAAAAACTGACTTAAAAAGTAAAACAATTTTCTGACCTATGTACCCTGAAGAGTTAATTCAGCATTGTTATCAGGTACTCCTTAAAACTAAGATGAAATATTCTTAATGAAAAATTCTTATTTGCTTTTAGCATTACTAGACTTAACCTAAGGTATATTTTTGTGATATGAAAATGGTTTCCAGAAGTTCATGGGATTGCATGCTTCCTTCTTCATACTTTAAACTCAGAAATCCTGGGGGGAAATTCAGGCTTTCAACCTGACTGAATCACATTAGAGAAGGTACCTATCTGGAGCCAGATGCCACCTTAGCATAGATTACATACCCTTACACTGGCACCACAGGGACTGTCAGTTTGGAAAAACATAGATTCCCAAATATAGATCAAGTTCTGTTGTAAAGGTTGAGTAGGAAAGGATACATGTTAACTTCAAAAGTTAATGTCAGAAAAGTTAATAGTTACTTCAATTTCTTAAAATTTGTAATTGTAAATGGTATGTCCAAATCTTGCCTGTCTATGAGTGTCAAACTAGTTAATATTGTCCCTCTGAATTGCATTCTAATAATGACAAATCTGATTTTACTAGAAGTTTTCCCCCAATTCAGCTTTTAAAGTTTCTGAAATTGTGCACTTTTTCAGATTTAGAGATCAACTTTGATGTCCATTAACTCTAGTTGGTTCTGTTTCTTCCGTGTTTGCTCATCTTGCCCGTTGTGGACTTTATTGCTCTGATTTTCATTAAAGTCACAGTATTTGATTTTTGTTTGTCCAGAATGGTTTTTATTCCAATTCTCATGGAAATTCTTCATCATTTTATGCTGTGCACTATAAACAATCCAGAGGAATCATTGCTGTGAGACAGGCAACAACTCTATCACCTTAATTGCCTTTGGCAAACTGGAGACAAAATTCTTGCATTGACCCTCTGAGAATGCAATTGTGCTGGGGCCTTTCTAAATGTTTACATATGGAGATATCCCTAAATCAGAGATAGTGACCACTTGCCCCCAATTACTCTCCCCAATTACTCTTAGGAATAGGAATGCTAATTGCTTCTCACTGTTTGTCTTCTTTTGGAATTCACCAGACCACCCTGTGTCTCTATAAATTCCCCTTTCTTTTGTTAATAAAGTTGCCATTTAGTTCATGACCTCTAAATCAGCCCTCCCATCTTGCTGAGTCATCTCTCATGGTTTCTTTCTCATACCTTGCATCTGGCTGCCAACAATCTTAGGTTAAAGGTCATTCCTAAGAGAGTTCACTCTTGATAAATCAATCTAAATGATGCCTCCATCATTCAGTAACTTATACATCAACTTATTTTTTATTTTGACAACATTAAAATGCACCTGAAATAAAGTATGTAATATTTTTGTTTAAATTAATGATTTTCTTGACCACTTCTCATTGTACAAGACATTGCCTCATTCAGTAAGATTCAATTTCTTGAATATCTATCTATCTATCTATCTATCTATCTATCTATCTATCTATCTATCTATCTATCTATCTATCTATCTATCTATCTATCTATCTATCTATCTATCTATCTATCTATCTATCTATCTATCTATCTATCTATCTATCTATCTATCTATCTATCTATCTATCTATCTATCTGTCCCTGATGACATAGAAGATTAACATATATTAGTAACATTTTGGGTGTTGTTTATAACTAATTCTCAAACTTTTCAATTTTACTAGTTACTATTCAGATATTCCTGACCAGATCACTCCTGTTTAACTTCCAACTTGTATCTACATGCTTGTGGGAAATTCCCCTTCCTAATTCCATTTTTCCCCACACGTTAAAATGTTCTTCAGCATGACAATTTCACTACCTTGAGTAGGACAGAGCACATATATATTTTTTTATTCTAATCTGAGACCTACTAGGTTCAGATGAGAAATTCTTACTTTTTTTCCAGCTTTGTTATGTGCTTTTCTACTTCCTTTAAGAAAGATTCTACTTTGAGACATAGAGGACAGGTTTCCTTAACCTCTACAAAGAACAAATTTCTTGTAATTCTATAGCCCTGCACCTGTCTCTTTTCTGACAAATATATTTGTCTTGAATAATAATAGTAGGGGTCCTGAGTCCATGCAATAGTTCAATGTTTAGTCAAGTTCAATTTCTTTTCAAGTTCAAGTTAATTGGGCTTTCCCATCTTACTGTAAGTCCTTTGAGGTCTCTATTGCTTATGTTTTATGGACATTGTTTTTACAAGAATTTTCCCCAAGGGCTTGCTATAATTTTCAGAGACAGCACATTCTAAATCCATACTTGGAAAAAATTCCTCTAAGGGAAGCACAATCTGCAGATATGCAACTCTACTTGCAACACAGCTAACCTCCTAATATTATCTTACAGAGCAATTCCATCCCTCGGAGTCACATCTCTTCTTTATATCTTCAAAATTAAAAAAACAAAACAAAAAAACAAAACAAAACAAACAAAAAAAAAACGTTTCCATTGGATGGTTTTCTTGCAAAAATAAAACTGCTTCTCTTGAAAACAGAATATGTTTTTAGCAATTGGAAAGTGGAAAATATTTTAACTGCTTTAAAATGACAGATTTATTTAGTTTTTGTTTACTCCAGTATCCATTGACTATGCTTATGGCAATTTTAGATTTCAAAGACAATAACATAAAGCTTGAGTCTAAGTATGAATTAAAGCATCCTGTACGTCCATCAGTCCATCACTCAGACATTTTTATCAATAGAAGAGCTATTGAGGAGAGAATAGTAAGACTTTCCAGGTACCACTCAGTCACATCCTGTTCTTATACTCAGTTATGCAAACTGGAGAAGGAATAAAAGGAGATTGCTGTGAGATTATTTTGTCAAAGTGAGATTCTCCAAAGGAAAATGGGTCCAAGCAAAATGGTCTAATATTTTTAAACACATTATCTGTCATAGTATTCTTCAACAGGAAAAATTGCATCATAATTTTAGCTCTAATTATCTCCTGCAAAATGTATAGGTTGATGACAACTGGCAGAGTGACACAGATTAAGATTTTCTCATTACCAAGAGTGTTTCCTGAATATCAAAGGACTTTGAAAACTGGTTGGTCTATGATGAAAAAATTATGCAAATAATGAAGAGATGCTGTTTGCTTTCCTTCATAAACTTCAATTTCTCTAGAGGAAATTAATATGCCTCTCCCAATTGTCAGTTATGAGGACTACTCTTCTCAGGAGATACAGAATTATTAATGTTAGATCTGACATAATTCAGAGGTTAAACATGAAGCAGATCTGAGAATATATTTTTCTTTGACTTTTAATGATAAAGGCCAAATATTTGAACTTGAAGTTTGCTAACCTTTAAGGCCAAAGGTTTGAGAGAGAAGAGTCCATGTTAATGGCTTAATGGAGAGTAGTGAAGACATCTGACAAAGGAAATTCATTTTAGTAGCACTTTAATGAAGTGAGAATTTGGCAAAAGAAACTGAGAGGCTGACAAGTCAAAGGTTGAGGTAGTAATGGACTGGGTGTCTTTTGAATTATTGGGCTTTAGTTGGATGAGTTAGTAAAAGATATATTTTAAGGTCATTATGGATAGAGTCTTCAAAGATGTCATTATCTAAAACCTTTTGAATCTACTACTTCAATCTTTCTTAAAAATTTTACTTGATTTTAAATTTCACTGTCTTTGCCCTAACTTCTTGAATAGTTTATTATTGCATTATTCTGAATTATCTCATATATCACTGTTCCTTGAGATGGTTCATCTTAAATGTTTCATTTTTTTTTAAACATGAATGCATGAATCATATGTGACTGATGAGAATATAAATTGTTTCTATCTTAATGGAGAGTTGTCAATCAAAATTAAAAAGCACATATAAGGCCGGGCACGGTGGCTCGTGCTTGTAAGCTTCAGTCTATGAAGTGGCCGGGGCTAGGGATCGCGGTTCGAGTCCCGCCTGGGGCCGGTAGCGAGACCTAGTTCCAAAAAAATAGCTGGGCGTGGTGGTGTGCGTCTGTAATCCCAGCTACCTGGGAAGCTGAGGCTGGGGATTGCTTGAGTCTGTGGTACCCCGGGCAACGAGAGCCTGTGGTTCCACAGGCAAAAATAGCAAGACCTAGTCTCAAAAAAAATAAAAAAATTAAAAAAATAATAAAAAAGCACATATAAGCTAAGCAATTTTATTTTTAATCATTTATCTTTTATCTGTAGTCACATGTGTAAAATTTTGAGCACATTAAAATATACATTGTAGTGCATAGAGAAGGTAAACTTTCAGAAAAAAATAAATATCAGTAAAGGACATTAAACCAATGTGTTAAAATAATCCAACTATTAAAATGAATGATGCAGATCTGTATGTATAATACTGCCCTATCTGTTCAATTTATTTTTTGAAGGGAAAATAAGATATAGAATAGTATGTGGGAAAAATATGTAGAAAGACTAAAAGTATAAACAAGAAAGTGAGTATGGCAATTAATATCAGGAATGATCTAGGAGGAAAAAGTAGAAAGGGAGCTTGCTTGTCAACATTAATAAACATTATCTTATATAGAAATTGAACATTGCCTGCTACAATGCTCATTGAAACATAACAGATCTCTTGAAAATCATACAATGACTTTTAACGATGTTTTGAATAATCTTCAAAATTAGAGAGAAAGAATAGTGGATCTCATTGCAATTTCACTATTATGATGCTTAACGTGTTTTTATGTTAATTGGATACTTGATATTTTCTTTTGTGCAGTGCACATTCAAGTAAATGACTTATTTTTTAATTAGGCCCTATCATTTTCTTATAGAATTATAAAATTTACTTAAAATATTTTTATATAGACCTTGTCAGGTTAATATAATTAAAATATCTTCTCAAGCTATTGTCTATTCTACTCTCTAAGTGGTTTATTTTGATCAACATAAAAGCTTTGCTTCAAGGCCTTTCAACTTACTGTTATAATTATTTTCTTTTCTTTTTGTTTGTTTGTTTGTTTTGTTTTGTTTTGTTTTGTTTTGTTTTGTTTTTGACTAGGTCTCGCTATTTTTGCCTGTGGAATCGCAGGCTCACATTGCCCGTGGTACCACGGACTAAAGCAACCCCTAGACTCAGCTTTCCCGGTAGCTAGGACTACAGGCACACGCCACCACATCCAGCTATTTTTTTTGGAACTAGGTCTCTCTGTGTTGCCCCGAGAGGGACTCAAACTGCGATCCCTAGCCACAGTCACTTCATAGGCTGGAGCTTACAGGCATGCACAACCGTGCCTGGCTTTACTGTTATAATAATTTTCATAACATTTTTTTCTTTCCTGTTTAAGAAGTCTTTGTTATTACAAGTCATAAGATTTTCTCCATTATTATGTTCTTGAACTAAGTCAACTAAATGACCTTTCCTGATGATGGGGTGTTCTAAATCTGTGCTAATGCAGTAATCTCTCTTAACTGCATGTGGATATTAACTCTTTCATTGTGGGTATTCAACTCTTTCAACTCTTTCAAAGTAAACTTTTAATTCAAATTTAGTTTAGCCACTTCTGATCAGTGATTATTTTATTGTATAGTACAATTGTTTCTCTCTTTTTTAAGTTTACTGTTATATCTACATCTTAAATTTTTCTTTTATGAATATTTGATTAACTCAGAAGTATGTTCTGAAAGTAGAATTAAATAAAATGTAGGGTTACTTTCGTTACTATGTATTTGTGGGTGTTTTTTTTTGATCCTGTTCTAATTTATTATTTTATTTTTAAATCCTACCACATTCTCTTGTTATTACTTTATAATACTATGACTTAAAAGAGCATAACTGCAATATTTTTCCCTTTCATTTTCCAGATTATTACTCATGTTCATGTCTCATTTAAATTAATTTTCAAATTAACTTGCTGAAATCTAGGAAAAATATGATTGGTATTATATTAAATCTAAGCAAAATTCAGAATACACACATTTATTAAGTTTTTAATCAGGGATTTAAAATATTCTATTCACTTAGAGATTTTGGTATTATTTTATCATTTACAAACTGGTCTGATAGGCCGGGCACAGTGGCTCATGCCTGTAAGCTTCAGCCTATGAAGCCGCCGGGGCTAGGGATCGCGGTTCGAGTCCCGCATGGGGCCGGTAGCGAGACCTAGTTCCAAAAAATAGTTGGGCGTGGTGGCACGTGCCTATAATCCCAGCTACCTGGGAAGCTGAGGCTGGGGATCACTTGCTTGAGTCTGTGGTACTCCGGGCAACGAGAGCCTGCAGTTCCAGGGGCAAAAATAGCAAGACCTAGTCTCGTTGCCCGGGGTACCACAGACTCAAGCAATCCCCAGCCTCAGCTTCCCAGGTAGCTGGGATTACAGGCATGCACCACCACGCCCAGCTATTTTTTGGAACTAGGTCTCGTTATGGACCCCAGGCGGGACTCGAACCGTAGCCCCGGCTGCTTCATAGGCTGAAGCTTACAAGCACGAGCCACCGTGCCCGGCGCAAGACCTAGTCTCAAAAAACAAAACAAAACAAAACAAAACAACAAAAAAAAAAAAAACAAAACAAAAAAAACTGGTCTGATAAATTATTGTACTCTGTTTATGAATTTGTTATTTATTCCCCTATTTGGTGACTCTGTGATTACATAAACAATGAGTGATTTAGAACTGTTTTATCCTCCTGCTATTTGATTTTATTATGTCCTGTCCTTTTTTCCCCTTAATAATGCTCTTGCATAAAAACCTAGTTAACATGACACTAATACAGCTATCAGATTTCTTTTATCTCATGTAGTTCTGGTTCTTTTTTGTTTACATTGTTTTTATCTTCAACTTTATGTGTCTTTAAATTTATCTCTTTAAAGATGCATAGAATTAGATTTATGCATTTATGTTTATTCAGATTGATACTTGGGTTTTAATTAAATTTTGGTTTGCCTACATTCAAGGCAATCCTGATCAATTTCAGTCTAAATGTATAAACTTCCTATATATTTTGTTCCCCCCCCATTTTACTTATACTTAACTTAGTAATTGCTTGCTGATTTTACTCTCTTTCAGTATAGTGTGCCTAAATGTGATTTTCTTTTTTTATCATGTTTGTTTAATCTCCACGGATTTTGTTTTTCATCACATTGGGGATATTATCAGCATTATTTATTTAGCTCTATAAGCTATATGAGATTCAATGTAATCCTATCATTTTATAATATTTATTCTAATATTTAACTAAACTTTAAAAGATTAACATGTATAATTTAATATATATTAATTAGCAAAAATTAACTAAAATACATAGAGCCATTGCCATTTAGTCTATACACATTGAACAGCTTTTTTTTTTTTTGAGTCTAGGTCTTGCTATTTTTGCCTGTGGAACCGCAGGCTCTCGTTGCCCGGGGTACCACAGACTCCAGCAATCCCCAGCCTCAGCTTCCCAGGTAGCTGGGATTACAGGCGCGCCACCACGCCCAGCTATTTTTTTGGAACTAGGTCTCGCTACGGACCCCAGGCGGGACTCAAATCGCGATCCCTAGCCCTGGCCGCTTCATAGGCTGAAGCTTACAAGCACGAGCCACCGTGCCCGGCTGAACAGCTATTATTTTCAGCATTGTGCTAGATTGTAATTTAAAAGATAAGTAAAATATTTGAATAAATATTTCCTCAAAGAACATGCACAAAGGACAAATAAATAAAAGATGCTCAAAATTATTAATATTCCAGGTAATAGAACAAATATACATGAGAAACCTCTTCATAACCACCAAGATGACTAAAGTAAGACAAGTTTCAACAAGGATGTGGAGAAATTAGAATCTTCAAATATTGCTGGTTAAATTTTATTATATATATGTATAATTATAATATATATAATATATTATATATACATATTATTTATATATTATATATATAAAGTCAGGTATTATATATATAATATATGCATATTATATATATTTTATAAATATATAATATACATTATATATTGTATTATATTATATCTAAATATTATATATTATTATATTATATATATTATATATTATATATATATATATAAAGTCAGGTAAAAGAAACCTGAATGCCTACCAACCAATGGATTTGTTTAAAAGCATGTTAGACTGTAAAGAGGAATATTATACAGCTATTTAATAAGCGAAGCATATATACATGATACAATGTAGGTGAGTCTTGAGAGCATTAGTTTTCATTAAAGTGGTCTATAAAATGGAATTGTGTGATTCCATTTATTTAAAATATGTACAATAGATAAATCTAGAAAAAAGGTAAGGATGGGTGTGTATATGTGGTGGGGGATGATAGAGTTGTCAAATAGAAAATTACTGCTACTGGGTACAGATTTTCTCTTTGGGCAACAACAAAAAACTATAAAAATGTTATGCTAATGGTTGCTCTACTTTAAACATACTAAGCACTCATTTCAATCACTCTTTTTTTGTGTAATAGTTATTTCAAAACAACTGTTAAAAGAAAAGTAAAAAAAAAGTCAAAATTACATTTATTAAACACATAAATTGACTAGAATCACTTAAAAACTATTTTTTTTCTCCTTAATTATTTCTATTGCTTCTGACTTCTGATAATACTTTCTACTGTTTATGATTTTGGAACTCATCTAAGTTTGATACAATTTATGTACTATTAATTCTGTGAAAGAGAAGATAAGGAGAAACATCTAGCTCTAAATGAAGCAAGGAAACAATTGACCTTGATATCAAAGATTAGGAAGAACACATGTGAATATCTACTTTTACTAGGATAAACCAGTTTTATAAAAAATAACAAAATCATCAGGCCTTCCTCTGGTTCACTATAGTTGATGCTAAATATAAGACCCAAAATAATGACTTAAAAGCTTCAATTTTGTAGTATCAATTGTGAAACTATCCAAATACTTTTTTCTTTTTTGTTACCTTCCTGAATAAGATACTAAATCATAAGTGACCTTGAAATTGTCTTGAATTCTTGCACTCTAAGGAATTCCAATTACTATTACCTTTATGAAAAACATTTAATTTGATATAAGTAGAATGTGATCACCATAAGAGGTGAAAAAAGTAATGGAAGAATCGGTTTTAAACAGATAAGTGAAATTAAAACATCATGAACTTTTTTTTTTTCTTTGAGATTAGGTCTCGCTATTTTGCCCAGGAACCGCAGGTTCATGTTGCCTGGGGTACCACTTACTCAAGTTATACCCGGGGTACCACGTACTCAAGTTATACCCAGCCTCAGCTTCCCAGGTAGCTAGGATTACAGGTGCATTCCACCATGCCCAGCTATTATTTGAGAGTAGGTCTCACTATATTGCCCAGGCAGGTCTCAAACCCGCGAACTCAAGTGATTCCCAGTCTCTGTCTCGCTTCGTAGGCTGCGATTAAAGACATGGACCACCGTGCCCAAACTTATGAACTTTTTTAAACTCTATCACTCATTCCTTAGTAGTGGGTTGATTTCTTTTCAACTAGTCGTTCTGTTATGATTTGACCTACTGTCAAAGTTATTAATATATTTATAAAATTGGGCCGGGGCAACTTAAAATCATAAAGAATATTTGTTAAAAATAAATATACTATGACTAATATCACTAAATCATATTCTACTTTCTACCGAATCACAAACTGGAAGATGAATCCTGTGAGTCTGCATTTGATGCAAAACTGATGTACATGAAACTTGAGACCCACTATTTTACAGAAGATTTACTGACCAGTCATTTTAAATATCTCCTATTTTTTAGAAAATGTTGGTTCCTTTTTTAAAATTTAATTTTTTTGTTTTTTCTTGGGGGGGGTTGATTATCATTTGTTCACTTAATTTCTTTCATTTCTAGTCCTCTTGTTTATATGTTCAGAATGGTTACAATTTCCCCGTTTGTGTGCTGATATAACATCTACAATGATTCATATTTCCAGGTATCCTAGGCATTTGAATTGTCTGTAATAAAAATCACCAACAACAAAAACTTGCTTGAGTCAAAGACCATTTAAAAAAAATAGGGTCAATTTTTAATTCCCAGTTCCTCAGAAACTCTGCATATTTTCAAGGGTTATCTTTAGGGGAAGCTGTGTAAATGACTTAGCAAAAATTAATGTGTCTGTTTGATCTATCTACAACCAAAATCAGAGGCTTGCAGTTTTAAAGAGCAATAGTTGAAATATTATTCTAAGTTCAGCATACATTTTTTAACACAATTATATGTTATCATTATTGGAAAAAAGACTCCACTCTTCCACTGATAACAGAGATGTACTCCAAGAACATGAAGATAAATGAAAGCATTTCAGAGTTATGAATAACTAATCAATGTGCACTATTTTGACATTTTATAAGTCCAACAGAATGTCAAGAGCATTTAGTTTTCAACTTAGATCTCAGCATAGGTTGGGAAAGGTTCTTATTTCCCGTAGGTGCTATCATGTGAATTTTAAAATTTACTGTTATTCCTTTTAATTCAGATGAAAAATATTAAGAACTTATTGTAAAATCACTTTTAACTCATCAAGCTAAGCAAACATAGATGTGAGAAATGTAAAACACCAGTTCTGGCAGGTCAGATGCCTGACTGCTGTGAGAATAAGTAGTTCAAGCTCTATAGAATAGACCTTTTTAGAGTAATAGGGTGTACTTTCCTCCTGAGAGTACATTTATTCCTTCTTTCTCTTCTTTTCTTTTTTCTTTTTCTTTTTTTTAGTATATTTATTCTTGGGGGAAAAATAGCAGTGACTTTCATTTCCAGGTAATGCATTCAATCACAATTATAGAAGTGATAAGAGATGTTTCCTATCTTAGGTAATTGACCAGTAACTGAAAGCACTAAGAAAACAAACAGGCCAATGTAATAATACAAGTGAAAAAAAAATCTCATGATTCAAGCTATTTTTTGGTTCTGGTTCTTAATTTTTTTTTTAACTTCTATGGAGAAGGTATAGGAAATGAACCAAAGGAGGGAGACATTACAGTTGGACTTTATAGTTTTGTTGGGTTCTGTAAATAGTTTAGATAATTAATATTTTTGTCTTTCATTTTTAAGCATTCTTGAAAAGTATGCATCAACACCTTTCCTGTTGAATGAATATGTTTTGAGAGATTGTCATTTGTCAAAGTTAAATTTCAAGTTTCCATTTTAAGTCACACAGCATGTCTTTGATCTCTAAATATTGGAATGCTATCAGGCTGAGATCTCATACCTCCCTTCTTCACCTGTTCTTCCACCTTACCCCAAATTCCCACACTTTCTCTGGCTTTAAATATGAAGTCATTACTATGTTGGTTACTCGCAAATCTCCAGCTCAGATGTCTTTTCTGCACTCACATATCCAAAAGCCTAACTGACATTCATATTTTGGATATAGTATATGCTTTTAAATCGATTACATACAAAATTGAATATCTGATATTTCTCATATCTTAAACAAGTTCCTCTTAAAGCAGTGCCTGTTTCATTAAATAATAACTCCATCTTCCTATTTTTTTCTGGTTTCAAGCCTACCTTCCTATTTAATTTTCTATCTATCTATCTATCTATCTATCTATCTATCTATCTATCTATCTATCATCTTTACTCAGGATTGACTTTTTGCATATTTGATTTGTTCTGGGATCTCAAAGTACCCCAGGATCAAAAGGATAAATTTGTTTTCAATTTCTAGTGTCACTATCTGAAATTCTTTGTAATTATATCTTTTAATATATGTATTGTAAATAATATCAAATGGCAGAACAAAACACGTCTTAGCAAAGAAAGTAATTGTTCCAAGTCTATTTGCTACTATTCCTTGTAACTCCTTTCACATAGCTTTTAAGATATTCAATAAACACAAAATTTTGATATACTCACAATGCATAGACATTTATAAAGACAAAGTACATGGAAAATATGTTCTGTTTTGATGGAATAGGTAGGAGTGCTCACAATCTTAAGAGGCCACATTTTCATTTGATCAGAATTATTTGTTTTAACACAGAAAGAAAGCAATAGCAATCCAGGAAATGTGGACAATCTAAATATACTGGAATATTTTTTTCTAGTTCCATTATTTTCCTCTATTAGCAAACCAATGGCTAATAGAAGAAATGTCATCATTTTGAAAAAAGCAACATGATATGAAAAAGATAAGAAACAGTTGATAAAATAGAGCTTCCATAATTCCTTTTACTTTTAATCCTTATTATCCAGTCAGTTGAAGATAGAGAGTAGTATTTGAATATTCCTGTATCAAGAAGGAGAATAAAACCATTTGAATTGATTTGAATATATTTCTACAATTCTTATAAGAAGAAATTTAAAATATGTCCCAATTATGAAATAGGAACTGTATAATTTCAGTAATTTCAAGTATTTCTTAAATACTTGCTTTTGCATTAAAAACTGTTTTGAGCAACACAAAGATAGTCATGGCATTTTGTTCCCCCACTTCTTGAATAACAGGTCCCACATTTCCATTTTACACTATCCACAAAAAAATAGTAGAATATAATTCTATCTAAAATATAAAATATATATGATGTAAATATACAATTTGTAATATACATCCTACAATATACTCAAGTAAATATCACTTAAATTCAAGATACATTAATATATTGACAACATTTAATACTATATATTTAATATCAAATGTATATATGAGTACATACACACAGACATGCACACACACACACACACACACACACCTTTGCTTTAATCTAGTTTTTTTTCTTTTCTATTTATTATTTTTTTTTTTGAGATTAGGTATCTATATTGCTATTTTTGCCCATGGAATCACAGTCTGTAAGACTCAGGTGTTCTTAAAGAAGAAAGTTCTCCATGAGAAAATATAGTAATTTTATATGTTTTTTAAACAAATAGCTATGGCTCCTAATAGTTAAGAATAATTTTCTTCTCCCCATCTTCCTCTGAGTTTTTTTTCACATGATCATGTTTTGTTTCTGAGCTAAAATGTTTAGAGTTCAACATTCAATATAATTGTCACCTGTATATAATATAAATATACAGGTGACTTTTGTGTATTACTTTACCTTCATTTTGGTATTATTTTATCTTATTTTTAAATTTAATGTAACATAAGGATACCCCACATGAGGTATCCTCACCATAGTGCACCAAACTTTGAATCACACACCCATGTTCCATTAACGTCCATCCCTCTTTGTTCTTAACCTCCTTTCACTCCCTTTTTGGTTTCTGAATGCTTCTTGGCATCATTGTATATAATATTTTAAATCATCTTCACTCCTGCCTTTATAAATTCACTTCATTTTTTATGTCTTCTATTTTATATATTCTATTTTCTCCTAAATTGTATTAAACTTTGCCTGAAATAGGCCAGAGCATACACAGACATGCAAATAAAATGAAAACATATGAAATATTAGCATCTAAACAAGAGAGTCCAAAACATTTTAAGAATTAAAAAAAAAAAAAAAAGAACTTGTGTGGGATTAGTTTATATAGGTGGTGGAGATAACAGAGAAAATAGTGACATAACCTAGACATTAACAACAGTAGGAAGTTATCACATTTGTTGAGACAAAAGGGAATAGAGACAAGCTTATAATCCAGTGAAACTTTCTAATGTAATCTAGTGCCAAATAGATGGGGAGTATGGAGGAGTAGTTGAGGTTGGGGGAGGGAAGGTATATTATGTCTTTTCCTGGTTTACAATTACATAGACTAAGTGACTACTATGGAATATAACCTGTAGGACTTCTTGGTCTTTGATAAATAATAGAGAACAGGAAGGGCAATAAATGTCCAGCCAATGGAGAGAAATGAGGGGATTCCTTGAAAGACTGAAAATTGATTTTCCCTCTGACCCAGCAATTTCACTCCTTTGTGTCTATTCAAAGGGCGTATATCAACTCATTCAAAAGGAACCTGCACTTCTATGTTTATAGCAGCACTATTTAAAATAGTCAAGATACGGAAACAACCTAAATGTCTCTAGAATAGATGAATAAAGAAGAAGTGGCATAGATACACAATGGGATAGTAATCAACAATAAAAAAAATAAACTAATGTTATTTGTAGCAACTTGGATGGAACTGGAAGGGATTATTATAAACAAAGTAAGACAGAAGGAAAAAGGTAACTATACGATGGTTTCACTTATATATGGACTCCAAGTGATTTCACTTATATGTAGTCTAGAGAAACTAAACAGCATTAAGTTACAGAGAAGTATTTAGTCTGATCAGAGAGAAAAACAGCAACATAGGCTTCTCAGCCTTAATGTACTATTCCCACTCAAGACTGTGAACACTTAGTCCAAGTAACTGAGTTAGCACCCTTCCACATCCCTCCCATCACTTTGATAAACAAGGAGGATACTAACACTAAAGCAACTGAATCACATCTACAAGGCTACCAGGGATAAAAGGTCATGAGAGAAATAGTATAAGATAGATAATGCAACAGGAGAAAGAAAATGTATCTGAATCTAAGGTTTATGAGTCTGAATTGGAAGTCATAATCAAGAGTTCAGAAAGCAATCATGAGCATGTCTAATGTAGTTGGAGACTGCAGTTAAACACAGAATGGCAGGTTCAGGACATCAGAAAAGATATCAAAGAACAAAGAAATTGAAAATATTTTGAAAACAAATAAGAAATAATGGATTTGAAAAATTCAATAAAAAAACTGAAAACAGTTACAGAAAGCTTAATAAGTGGATTTAATCTTGCCAAGGAAATAATTTCAGAGAAAAGGAGATAAAAATTTGCGCAAACATATACACAACCACATATGGGAGAGGAGAGAGAAAAATTTAGGAAAAAAATAAGAAACTCAGAAATTCTCAGATTTCCTAAAAAAGAAAAGAATTATGGGCCTTCCTAAAGGCTAAGGAGATAAGGGAAATATGATGGAGAAATAAAGGCTTTCCTAGAAAAGCAAAAGTTAATGCAGTTTATCACTACCATACCTAGCCTTTAAGAAATGCTAGAAGAAGTTCTGTGTGGAAAAGTAAAAAGCAACAACACATAACCAGGATGTAAGTTATAAGTAAATAATCAGAAATGTGCCAAGAAGATAAAGGACAACAAAAATATTAAAGTAAGGAAGAAAAGAACAGAATCTGTAAGGTCAAATGACAGTGAATCAATGCTAGTACTTAATATGGACTAGTCAGGACATAGAAAACTTAATAGAACCTCTATGATAACCAGGAAACAAAAATCTGGAAAATATTTTTCACTTCATCAAAAATATGAAGAAACTGTAAACCAGGGAAAAACACTCATCCTATTGAAAAACAGAGTGAAACATCTGGAAAAAGAAACAGAACTACAAAACAATTTTTCAAATGCTCTAGGAGAATGACATAGTAAAATGTCTCACATAACAATAATCACTCTTAATGAGAATATCCTGAATCACCAATTAAAAGCAAAACAAAACAAAACAGAAGACAAATTGTACTGAAAGGTATGAGCTATCTATATTATGCATATAAGAATTTTACTTCAGATCTAAGATAGGCACATACTTAAAATGAAAGGATGAAGCAAAGTATTTAAGACCATTGTTCAGAGAAATAAGTAGAAACTGTTATTCACCTATGATAAGTTAGACTTTCAGCCAAAAACAGGTGAACAGTGACAAAAGATGGAGTCATATAATGATCAAGGGAACAATTTATCAGGAAGATTTGTTATTAATGAACTTAACACAGGTATATGTGCATGTGTGAGTACGAGCACAAACACTATGTAGAGATCAAGGAGGAGGAGGAGGGGGAGAGAGAGAACTGAAAAAATAAGATTTTTGTCAAAGGTAATAAAATAGGACACAAATATATAGAAAGATATACCATGTTTATTGCTTATTGTTGGAAAAATAAATCTTGCTAAAATGGCCATACTAACTCAAGATATTTAAAGACAACACAATACCTACCAAAGTTCTAATGACATTATTAAGAAAATAGAATAAAAATATAAAATATGTATGAAATCACAGAAAAAAATAAATAACCAAAGTAAATCTGAGAGAAAATAAGAAAAAGTGAGTTTTCACACCAACAGCAATTTACACTGTACATCAATGGTATTCAGAACAGTATGGCAGTGGGACAAAAACAGAAACACAAACCAATGAAGTATATCCAGGAATAAGCATAATCAGATATTTACAATTTTTCTTAGACAAGGGGAGCTTTACAATACAATGTGCAGAGGAAAGCTTCTTGAACAAAATATATTAATACCTTGGAGATTCACTTGGAAAAATGAAACTAGGTTGTTATTTAACTTCATACACAAAAAATCAAAATAGATTAAAGATTTGCCTATAAGATTCAAGCCATAAACTACATAAAAGGATATATAGGAGGTATATTCCCGGACATCAATCAGAAAGATGTATTTGAGCACACAACTCTAGCAGCAAGGTAAATAAAAGCAAAAGTGATCAAGCAGGGCTACATCAAGCTAAAAAGTGTTGTACCACAAAAGAAAGCTCCACAGAAACAAAAGGTAACCTCTGGACTGGGGAAAGATATATGAAAAGCACACATCATGTATCTGACAAGGGTGAATTCCCAAAATATTTAAAGAACTATGCAATTCAACAACAATAAAATGGCCTACAGGTACATGCAAAACTGTTGGGTAGTCCTGATAAATGCAGCTGAAGCAAAGATCAGTATAGAATTTCCTAGGAGAGAGTCTGGAGAAATCTGAAGTCTTGGCTCTCCTAAGCCTCCCACAGACGGACTGAAGATTCTGCCTATATCCCCCTTCTGGATACCTGATTTTCAGACTTGATAGGTTCATTTTCCAAACCAGCTGTTTCCTAGATATGATTAGTGCCATAGTGCCAGATGGAGCTCACATCATTTTTTTTTTTTTTTTTTGAGACTAGGTTTTGCTTTTTTGCCTGTGGAACTGCAGGATCACATTGCCTAGGGTACCACAGACTCAAGCGATCCCCAGTCTCAGCCTCCCAGGTAGCTGGGATTACAGGTGCATGCCACCACGCCCAGCTATAATGGAGCTCACATCTGATTTACTCTCTGCTCAGGATCATTACAGGATTGAAAATCCCAACCATGGTTCTGCAGACAGCCAGCTCTGTGATGTCTCCTGCTGATGGTAGGTCCCAGAGCTGAGCAGGTGAGCACTATTGGTGCTGAATGGTACTGGTCAGGTTTAAACCTAACCCAAGTGTCTCCAAATTTGCTTTGTCTTTTTGCTTGTTTAGATTTTTTTCCCTTTAAAGCAAGAACCTATTAAGCCTCGCTCACACTTGACTGCCTACAGGCTGTGTGCTATGTTGGAATGAATCCACTTTCAATAATAATGTTCAAATATTAGACATAGCTTTATAATAGAATCTACAGATGTTGGTGAAAATTTTATATTAAGTTATAAAAATAAAATGGAAAATTATTTTTCTTTCTTTTTTTCCTAATGTGTGCTCAATAGAAAAATCTGTTAATTTTTTCTTTCCAAATATTTGAACTCTTGCTAGAATTCTTGATCTATACCACTAAGCCGTATCATAAGAGTCATGATTTTTATAAATCACCACCTTGTTAGAAGCTTAGAAACACATTCCCCTGAGTAGTCCAGCATGCTGACTCAAACCTCACCATCGCGGAGGCTTAAATGGAACCTTTATTAAAAGAGACTGAAAATCAATAAACACTATTGGTCCTACACCAGACAAAAAGCAGTTCCACACTAGCCCAAGATCTCACATCAAGCATTCCTAAGTGTTTGCATTGCTGTGAATGGGTGGGAAGGCATGGCATAGAAATTTCTGAACTACTCAGTTCAGGCTGTCATGACAAAAATACTATTAACTTCATGGATTAAACAATCTCAGCTAATTTTATTACAGTTCTGGAAGCTATGGTTCCAAGATCAAGCTACTATCAGAATGGATTTCTGCTGAATTTCTTTCTGGCCTGTATATGATGGTTTTTTCTTCATTACTTTACAGGCCTTTCCTCTGCATGTGCATGTGTGGAAAAGGCAGTAGGGTGGTGAAAATTTGCTGTTTCTTCTTTTTCAAAAAATATCAGTCCTACTGCACTAGGGTTCCACATTCATGATCTAATGTAACTTTGTTTAATTCATTAGAGACTTTCTTTTAAAAATATTGTCATATTAAAGATTAGGGTTTCAGCATCTAACTACCAAGGGGATACAATTTTGCATACACAGTATCCAAATTAATGTAAGTAGGCAGTGACTATAAAATTCTGATACAGAATCTGTATTAACAGAAGAGAGTGTTGATCTACTGTGATCTACAGTTAGAGGATTTGAGACTTGGAGAGGATGAACCATTATTTTTACAATATGTTGGTTTTACTTGAACCCACCTTGACCAATTACCAGTTAGCCCAAAATGTTTATAATATAGAAAGAGGACAATGTATTTGTAATGCCAGACCAAACATTGATCGCTCCAATGCGAAGCATTTCTTCTGTAAAACACAAGCCATAAAAGGAAAGAAAAGTTTTCTCCTTATCACTCTGCTGAACTGGAGCATTGTAAAAGGTCTGAATTTGGTAATCATAGGTGACTGCTTCAACGGTTTGGGTAGCAGTGTTCAAAAATTATGGAGAACATATGAAAAAATGCTTAACATCACTTAAAATCAGGGAAATGCAAATCAAAACCATAGTGAGATACCATCTCATACCAGTAAGAATGGGTCATATAAAAAAAATAGGCAACAACACTTGCTGATGAAGATGTGGAGAAAAAGGAAGAGGTTTACAATACTGATGGGAAAACAGGTACAGCTACTATGGAAAGCTGTGTGGAAAACCCTCAAATTACTGAAAATGAAATTACCATTCGATCCAGCAATTTTTGAGAGTGTACCCAAAGAATATCAAAATGTTAGCTCAAATGGAAACCTGAATTTCTATGTTTATTTCAGTACTATTTGCAATAGTCAGGATATGGAAACAACCCAACTGACCCAAAACAGATGAATGGAACAGAAAGTTGTGGTATATTATTCAGAATATTACAGAATATATATATATGTGTATGTGTGTGTATATATATAATATAACAGAGTATTATTCCGCAACCAAAAAGACAAATATATATCATTTTCAGCAACATGAATGGAGCTAGAAGGAATCATGCTAGCTGAAATAAGCCAGAAAGAAAAAGAGAAATACTAGGTGGTCTCACTTATGCATGGAATATAAGGGAAACAAAAGGACAACAAAATGTTAACACTAACAAACTGATAACAAGACTATAGCATACATTAAGGGAGGGGGGAGGGAGGATGAAATCAGAAAAGATTAACGCAAGAGATCAAGATGACAGTTCTTGAGTGACATGGTGGTGGGAGAACCTTGGGGTATACAACAATGTAAAAAAAATATATACACACATAAATAAATATATGTTTATATTATATTTTTATATATGAGATATATGATATGCATGACACATACATGGTATATCTCATATAAATATATAATATGAACATATATTTATATATGTGCATATATTATATATCATATATATTTATATATAATATATCATATATCATAATATATCATACAAATTCATATAATAATACATATTTACCTATATTTTATATATATTTATATGTGTGTGCATGCAATCAATAAAAAATAGTAATCAAGCAAATGAAAAAAAAAAATCAAGGAGCAGCTGTCCCAGGAAAGCGCAAGAAGAAAAAGTAGTCCTTTGAGCCCAGTGTGGACAGCATGGCTACTGCAGCAGCAGATACATGGTTTGGGAAGAACTAGAGACAGTGTTCTAGCTGTCAATTGTGACGGTACTGTGGGCACTGGCTCAGAACTTTTCCAGTGATATCAACCCACTGACAGGCATATAGGTGTAAACTGGATTAATGTGGGTATAATGTCAAAAATCATAGATCTGCTTGTCAGTTGATATATTAGTTTTCCACAATTCTGCGGATGCTGGCAGAGGACATGCAATTCTAGATCAGAAACACAGGGCTTAATTACTTTTGGCACAGCAACTATCACAAGCTTCTCAGCCACATCTGTTCCTGTTGTCTCCTGAACCTTACACGGTGAAATGAAATGGTCCAAGTTAGGAGGGACATGAGGCAGTTTGCCTCATGACTAATACCCTTAAGTTAGCAAGTCCAATCATTTCAAGGGGGAGCCTCATTCCTCTACCCAACCTTTGTTGTGAAGGCAAATTCTACCATTACCTTCCAAGGTATGCTAACATACTCGTTAAGATATTTCTGGAGGACAGGTGTCAAATCCTTTTGCACAAACGACATGTACAAGTGTAAACAGCTATGGGGAATTGTCTCCCAAAAGGTTGGACACCCCGAGGACTGGCTAAATTATGAATGGGAAGGTCTGGGAATGATCTCTTTTGTATATATAGCTTGTTACTATTGTGAAATACTTATAAAGGCAGCTGCAGAAAGCAGTTTTTAAATTTTTCATCTTTGGAATAACGATAGTTTTTTTCTCTTAAAGTAGAATCATTTCTGAATATGAAATATTATCTAAATATTGATGTTAAAGGAAAGTGAGCAAATAAATGGATATATCCAGAGAGTGTTCTGTCTTTTGAATATATAAGAATATATTGGGTGAATGAAGAGATACTGGGGAAACAAAAATGACTGTAAAGAAATCTCAAGCAGGAAATGAATACATTGGAATGAAATTGTTAGTTTTTACTGGAAGCTACTGGGCAGGGAAAGAACCATTGGTATTGGCAGCAATATTCAAATACACACCTGGGACTGGGGAGACTGGGAAGACTAAATATAAAGCTTCTGTCTTCTTTTCAGATGTCAAAAACATCTTCCAGATAAATACTATTTAAGGTATTTTAATTACTACTCTTATAAATATTTATAAAAATAATAAAAAGAGACAATGGAAAGTAATAGAATAGTTGAAGACGTCTTCGTATATGTTTATGAAAAAGTAATGATTTGTGTCAATCAATGAAGAGCAAAATTGTCTCCCTGCTAATTTTTTTCAGTGGATTGATTCATTTGTTTTTAAGAGATTTTAGGTTTATTTTGGAAGGGCTAAAGAGATAAAAGTTTAAGGAACCCTGAAATTAGAAACAAGATTAAGAGAAGTTAATTGTGTGGCTTTAGAGTGAAACAGAGGCAAGGACTTTGTGGACAAAGACTTTAAAGATAATCTTTCGAAGGCAATCATTAGGGTTATGAAGAATAATATTGCATAACAGATATTTTTAAATATGAGGTTTGTTGAACTCCAACTTACGTATAGTAGAATTTCCCATTTAAGATCATTTTAAAAAATGAATGTTGCTAAGTATTTATTTAAACACCACCACACCTAAGACCTGAAACCATAAAATGCATAACCTGAACAAAATCTTCATGAGATACAATTCAGAAATCCCTTTTTGGCCATATCTATAGATGGCAAAAAAAAAAAAAAAAAAAAAAAAAAAAAAAAAAAAAAAAAAAAAAAAAAAAAAAAAAAAAAAAAAAAAAAAAAAAAAAAAAAAAAAAAAAAAAAAAAAAAAAAAAAAAAAAAAAAAAAAAAAAAAAAAAAAGAAATAATTAAAAAAAAAGAAGAAGAAAAAAAGAAGGAAAACATAAACAGCTGGGACTACATCAAACTAAAAAAGCTTCTGTACATCAAAAGAGACAAAAGAAAAAACAAAAGAATCCCAACCGAGTGGGAAAAAAATTTTCACCCTCCATACAAATGATAAGGGTCTGATAACAAAGATACACAAAGAACTCACACAACTTAAGAAAAACAAAGCAAAAAAACACAGTTAAAAATGGGGAGGTTTTGGGTTTTTTTGATTTGTTTTGTTTTTTAGACTAGGTCACGTTATTTTTGCCTGTGGAACCGCAGTCTCTCATTGCCCGGGGTACCACAGACTAAAGCCATCCCCAGTCTCACGTAATTACTCAAGTAATTCCCAGGTAGCTGGGATTATAAGCATGTGCCACCACGCCCAGCTTTTTTTTTTTTTTTTTTTTTTTTGGAATTAGGGCTCGCTACAGGCCCCAGGTGAGACTCGAACCATGATCCCTAACCCCGGCCGCTTCATAGGCTGAAGCTTACAGGCACAAGCCACCATGCCCAGCAAAATGGGGAGAAGATCTAAAAAGACACTTCTGCACTGGAAAATTAAGCATATATTTTTTTATATTGTTTAGTTACAGAATACAGAATGGTAGAAGATGGTCAAAGAATTTGTGGGAAGAGAAGTTCATGGTGAGATCTAAGAGAGCAATCATCTACATTCCCTCCCCAACTTCACCTTAATGAAAGGTGAGGACAGGTTTCTATTCCTATAGCCACGTAGGATTCAACTTGAGTAATTTTATTTAATTAAAGAAGAGAATGCTACCAGTAGTTAGGGGATTTGAGGCTTCTGTTAATATTGATGTAATTAAAAGTTTCTTAATATTGGAAAACAATACCCTGAATTAATTCCAAAGCATGACATTAATCTCTGTCCTATGAAAAGACACATATATAGAGTGTAGTTGTTTTATTGAAATTCTGCTTTGGTTCGTGTGAACATTAAAACATAGTTGTCGTATTTCCAACCAATTAGAACAGTAAATAATACTTAAGACAGAATTCATTATTGATTTGGTTTCAGAACCTCACATAGAAAATCATTTTTACTTATATATGAACATATAATATAAGAGAAAGCCACACTAACATTTACAGTGGGAATAATTGAAAATAGTCAGGAAAAGTTATCCTAGTGATTTTATGAATTTTTTATTATGTTCTTCACAAGAGTGACATGACTCTATGTTAGGTAGCAGGAAAATTTTATTGTTTTTGAATCCTTGGAAAGGACCAAGGATTAATTAAATTTAAGAAAAAAAATCTAATCCCTATAGATTCAAGACTTTGAAAATTATATTAAAAGGATAGATTTATTTTTTTCAAAATTAAATAACATGAATTTTTATAGAGGTATAACTGGTAGATTAGTTTCAGGTGTGAAACAATGATTCCCACATTCATATATTGCAAGATGATTTGCACAGTAAGTCATTAACCTCTATCACAACAAATTTTTCTAATCATGAGAACTTTTAAGTTCTGCTTTTTTCATAGAAAAGATGTTTCCATTTAGAATATTGAACAACAATATTACATTTTTAATAAGTTATGAGAAACAAAGAGTTAGTTTTTAATGACATATGCCTTACAAAACAGAGATTACAGCAATCACAGTAACAGGGATCATTTAAAGTTGTAAAGTATCTTTATATATATATATATTTAATTAAAAAATAGAAATTTACTCCCCAGATGGCACTCTTTTTCTTTTAAACTAGTATGATATATTGATTCAAGTGCTTAATTTTCAAAACATTTTCTTCTTGGAAATTAGCCTCTGTGTCAATTCCTTTACTGTATGTAGTTGGAATTCATGGCAATACACCTAAGAGGCTTAACTTTCATTTTTTATTCTAGGGTCTTCAGTTGTGGGAAAAGCTGCCACTTGTTTTCTGATTTGCAATAGTTTTGTTTAAATAATTCCTTTTGAACACTACTACACTGTTGGTGGGAATGTAAACTAGTCCAACCACCATGGAAAGCTGTATGGAGGATCCTCAAGTTAATGAAAATGGAATTACCATTTGACCCAGCAATTGCTCTCTTGGGAATCTACCCAAAAGAGACTTATATGTGGGTACAAAGGGACACCTGTGCTCGGATGTTTGCTGCAGCACAATTTATAATTGCAAGGACATGGAAACAACCTAAATGCCCCAAAACAGATGACTGGATGAAAAAAAATGTGGTACATATACACAATGGAATATTACTCATCAATTAAAAATGATAAATTTGACGATTTTATAACAACATGGGTGTACTTAGAAGGAATCATATTAACAGAAATAAGTCAAGAAGAAAAAGACAGAAACCAAATGACTTCACTAACATATGGGATACAGTGAAAAAACTAAAAGACTTGGGGAAAAGTCAAAACAAGCTAAGCAACAAACTGAAGAGCACAACTTTGAGCAGGAGGGAAAGGGGGGGATGGAGGGGAGGGGGTAAACCCTGGGGATCACAATGTTGTGAAATTTATATATAAATAAAAAATAAAAAAATAAATAATTCCTTTTCCTTATCTTTCTAATACTGAATGCATATATTCCAATTTTTTTTCCAAACTATTTTATGTTTTGCTACATTAGTTTTCTTTAAAGGCCATATATCATAATTAGGTGCTCTCCTTTGTTCCACATGGTAGTCTTGACTCAGCTTGGGTCAGGACTTAACTTTGTGACATAGTATTTCCAGAAGAGGCCTGTGTTTACTTTGATACTGCTGTTCTCTTCCACCCACTGACTTTGATGAATCATCTGTTGTTTCTTTGTTCAGGGTTCAAAGTTCACAGAGACTAGAGGTAATTTACAGTGGAGGTCAATTCTAATCTTGTCAACACCTTCTGTCAGTATTTTTAAACAAATATTTCTAGCCAGGTATTCATTAAAAAGTTGAATATTTAACCAAGAAGTATTGAATTACTTTTTATGTACCATTGATTTAATATCTAAGTAACAAAAGGATAATCGTTAATATAAAAATGAACATATTAAACTTTATAGAAGTTAATAGCATCCTCAAGGTTGCAAATATACAAAGAAGAGGATTTAGGACTCCTTGGTGTCACTGAGCATTCTATATTCTTACAAACTGAGAAAAACTGCTATCTCAGAAATGTAAGTAGGAATAATGGGTGTACATCATTTCTCTACATTTTAAAAAGTACCAAAGACAAACATTATTTTAACCAAAAAAAAAAAAACAACTACTGCATAACTTTCATTTTTTTTACCTTTAGCTTTTACTTAATTTAAAAATATTTTATTATATCAGTCAAATTAAGACTGTTTTGTGTTGTTTTTTTTTCTGCTCTTAAAAGGAAAAGATTAAGAAAACAGTTTTTAAACTGTGAACAGTGTAATCTCATGCTACCCAGTGTTAGAGGGAGGAGGTGGTAAAGTGATTATTCTTACCAACTCAGAACCTTTGCTCAGTCATGCTGTGGAATGTGAGTATAAGCAAGATGTGTAAAGTTAGACCATATGCACATCTTAATCTTGTCATATTTGGCTAACTTGTTTTATCTAAATTACCTAATTTCCTAAAGCTCTGCTCTGTCTTTATAAAATGAGAGGATTTCTTGACACAAAATTTGTGAAAGGATTATAGGTAATAATATATAAAGTCCATTAGGCTTCATCAGAAAGGTGAAGGTATAAAAGCCCATTAATTAATATATGTTCCCTAAGTACTCCATCCCCTGCATATCAAATGAACCACATGTTTCCAGCATAATGCATCACATAATTGTTAGTCTATAGTAGCAAAGTATAAACCCATATTTCCTTCTCCAATTTTCCTACTTTCTATAGACCTTATCTCGTTTTGATTTCATTTACCTTGCCTTTGAGTTTTTGCTGCCCTTGGCATTTTAACATTTTTGGTGACTGTTTTTCATTTACTGACTTTTCATAAATGATCTTCCTGTGGCTTTATGTTATCCCATGAGAAGTGATGGGAATTTCTTTCTTCTATTATTAAAGCAACTATGTGGATCTTAATTAACCCCAAACCCATGGTCAACTTGTGAGACATCTTAACTTGCATCCATTGTTTTGGAGGAAAATATTCAGATACCATTCCCTTTATGCTACTCAGTTGGTATGATTTAATACTCTAAAAAATACTTTAAAAAAGAGAAAAATTTATCTGATTTATTTCTATGGTTTTCAGTACATAACTATTATTTTCTTAATAGTGGCACACGGTAATACAAAGTACATATAACTTATTCCAACCTAACTGTATAGCTGTTTATTGATATTGGCACAAACAGGGCAGAAGTCTCCAACCACAAAGCCAAAGGAAAAAAGTGGCACTTTTTGAAATGTGGCTTACACCACCCAGATTCTTCAGATTTTTCCCACCTGCTTATGGCAGTTGTCAGTCACATTGCAATTTAAACAACAGGTTTGATTAACAAGAAAAATGAATCATGAAAACAAAGTCAAACAAAACATCCTTAATGGCACAAGTGACCAGTTATCTTACCCCAGTCACCACTTTTAGTCTCAAAGTTCCCAAAGACATGTCCAAGATGGTGCACCTTTGTTCCTCCAGACCTGAGGCAGGCACTATGCAAACTCCAGTCTTTCTTTTTCATCTTCTCTTTGCTTCTTCTCTCTCCAAACATTCTGAGCTTCTCAGTTTCTCCAAAGTTCTTCAAACTTTTCCAACAAATACTGATGCAAAATCAGCTTTTCAAATCCCTAGCTTTCTCCAGGTACCAATTTGCCATACCTCCTTGTTTCAGTCCCACGTTTCCTTACCAGGCCCACTTGAGGTAGCTACTGGCCACATTTACCAGACCTGCTCTCAGCAACCCTGGTCTGCCATTCTGGTATCTGACTTCACACCAGCTACTCTTCTGCTGATCACTCTCCAACCATGGCCACTTGTCACCACCAGCTCACTCTTCCAGGGGGCTTCGGTCAAGCCTGGGCTCTCGGGCTGGTCTTTACCACCATTCTCTGCCTCTCCCCTCTCTCTTTGCTCATCTTTTAATGTACCATTTTCATGCTTCTCATTTCTCTCACAGATCTTTCTCCCAGACCCTGCCCATCAGGACAATATGGTGCCCAGTACAATTTTCAACTATGTTACTACCAGAGGCCCCAGCTTTAGATCCAGCCAAATCACCTTGTATCACTTTAAGTAAAGTATAGAAATTTTGCATCTACTAGATTCCTTTACCATTCTTTTTAAAAATATAATAGAGTTTGATAGATCTTCTATGTACACAGAATGCCACATCAATGATCAAATGCATTTTAAGACTCATGAGAGGAATAATCTATTATTTTTTATCTATTCCAAAATTCTTTTTTTTCTGAGTTCCAAACAAAATCTTCTGAGTTCATGTCCTTGCTATATAGAACTTGCTATTTTTTAATGATAGATTTGCTAATGATAATTCCCAGTTTTCCTTCATCTGAAAATGTCTTTATCCTGCATGATATTTTCATCAGATGTAGAATTTGCAGCTATTTTCATTCAGTACTTGAAAACTGATGTGCTACTGTTTTCTGTCCTTTATGGTTTGGGATGAGAAATTATCTGTTATTCAAATTGGTGTCCTCAAAGAAACAATGCATCTTTTCTATCTATTGCTTTCAAGATTTTTTTTTTTACTTTCAGTTCTCAGAAATTATATTAAGATGTGTCTTGTCCTGAATATATTTGAGTTTTTCTCAATACATACTTACAAGGAGAAATGAACACATAAACACATGTATGTGTGCTCAAAGATGTCATTTTTAAAATGACCTACCTTCAGAACTGTGTTTAAAGACACTGTGATTTTAATTTTCAATCTCCTTAAGTCACACTATTGAGTAGATCTTAGCAAATTAATGGTCTATAAATTTAAAACTAGTTCAAGTTGAAAATAATTATTACATATTTTTTATGTTTAGATTACAAATGACTCTTTAAATATATGATTAAACTCTAATGGCAATTTTGTAAATAAGTTAAATACAAGTCAAGAAAATTAATGTCTTAATGAGTATTTTATTTGAATAATGTTTAATTATGACACTTTATGAAGTAATCCAGGGAAACCCTTAGCAATAATATTTTGGAATTAATAAAAATTTAAATCCTGAATATTTTTTTCAAAATAAAATTGTAAAACCTTTTTTTTTTTTTTTGAGACTAGGTCTCACTGTTTTTGCCCGTGAAACCGCAGGCTCTCATTGCCCGGGGTACCACAGACTCAAGCAATCCCCAGCCTCAGCTTCCCAGGTAGCTGGGATTACAGGCACGCACCACCACACCCAGCTATTTTTTTGGAATTAGGTCTCGCTACCGGCCCCAGGCAGGACTCGAACCATGATTCCCAGCCCTGGCCGCTTCATAGGCTGAAGCTTACAGGCACGAGCCACCGTGCCCGGGCAAAACCATGTTTTTTATGTTGAGCAGTTTGAATTATTGAAGTGGAAAGACATTTTTCATGTGTGTAATACAATTTTTTTAGTTTTTTGTATAACATTTCCTCTTGTTGGAAAAAAATCTACTAGCAGAAAGAATAGCTTCTAATATTTTCTGTGAAAATATGTCATGTCAGGTTAGTAATTCCTGTATCTGTGCCTTCTTTCAATAGAGAATAGTGAATTACTCAAGAGTCAAAAAAAGAAGAAAATTGTCACTACTTAGTGAAATGGAGTCATAGTTGATGAAGAGGGAGGAAGCTACTACCAAATCTATTTTGGCAAAATCAGATGAAATGGTGTGAGGTAAGCTGAGAGTGAGGAGGGAATGAAAATAAAAACCTCTACCTATTTCTCTCTCATCTTTTACCTGAATTTCTTACTATTCAAACCCAACTATGGATCCAGATGATAACAGAGTCTGCCATGTGATGCAGTCAAGATAAGTGAAACTTTAGGTAAAAACAAGGCAGGAAAGAACAGATCTGGAGAGATAAGTTTAGAAATCAAGGAGTCACATATCTCACATAAAGGAAAGATGATTCCTCCTTATGCCAGCAAATATTAATCTGACTTCTATGTGATATATAATCTTCATATTTTTAAAATCATGAGCTACATTCCTTCTTCCATTACTGAGGTTTTGAATTCTGTACCCTCTATCTCTTAACAATTAAGTTTACTGAGACCTTCTAACCACAGCTATAGGGTCCTTAGTGATATTTGTGTTCCTTTGAGGATGGAGAAATAAAAACATTAAAGTTACTGATAATTATGAATACAAGAAGATCTAGGAAATATTAGGTATCTTCTCCCAATTCTTGCCCAGGCAGTCATTCTTGCAATGTTCTTTCTTGTTGCAACATAACATTCTCGTTATAGGTTTCAACATAAAAAAGTGACATACTGGTTTTTGTGCAGTTAGGTTCCTCTCAAACTATTATATTTTTTTTGTCATCTGATCTTAGTAAGTACCCTGGGAGTGAAGACCTGTAGGAAAGAGGCAGGTCTTTCCTTGTGGCCTTCAAGGTTACCTACTTTTCTTTCATAGTTCTCTCATTTCAAATAATATGTCTTTATGTAGTTTGGAACAAGAAACTTCTCTTATACTGTCACCTGTGTCTTCACTTTCTTGTTTATGGTATATGCTGTATTTTTTTTGATTTTTAAATAAAAGACAAAAATAGAAAAGACATCAAAACTTACTCCAAATTGGAGAGCTTTTTAAATTCAAAAGTGCTTGAGTTTAAGAGAAACCAAAAGGGTCAAACAAAGACAAGCTTAAAAAACAAAATCTTTAAGCTGACTATAGAACAGAAACTTCAAGTATGGGTAGAGCGGTTGGGGAGGGGTGACATAAAAGAGGGAAGGCAACACAATGAATTATGTTGGCTTATCAATTATTTGATGGAGGATTGACTATGGTGAAAATCCTAATATTATCACAATGGAGGTATGCTAATAATACCACAATAACAATAAATGAATAAACAAACAAATAAAAGAACAAATAAGATCTAGTATGAGCTGTGAATTTTTATAATAATAACTTTAATATATGGACTGGTTACTATGATTTCATTTGTACCCCTCATCTCCAAACCCCACCTATCTAAACAAACACTATGAAAATTTTAATGGGTTAGAGATCAAGGTTTGAAAGAAAGAAATCAATTCTAAATAAAATCTGTTGTTATTACCTAATATTATTGTGTCATATATATCTAGGTAAATAGATTTATTTTGGGAAGTTTTAATCTTAGAAATGTAGATTGGTTTGCACATTAAAATTTACCATGTCACCCTTACACTGCTGGTGGGAATATAAACTGGTCCAACCTCTATGGAAAGCTGTGTGGAGGGCCCTCAAATTAATGAAAATGGGACTACCATAAGACCCAGAAATTGCTCTCTTGGAAATCTACCCAAAGGAGATCTCAGTGCTTATACGAAGGGACACATGTGCTTGGATGTTTATTGCAGCACCATTTATAATTGCAAGGACATGGAAGTGAACAAAATGTCCCAAAACAAATCACTGGATTAAAAAAATGTGGTATACATATACAATGGAATATTACTCATCAGTTAAAAATGACAAATTGGATGATTTTATGATAACATGGATGGACTTAGAAGAAATCATATTACCAAAAACAAGTCAAAAAGAAAAAGACAGAAACCAAATGGTTTCACTATTATATGGGACATGGGAAAGATAAACAAAAAAATCATTAAGAAAAGTCAAAACAAGCCTACAACCAAATTAAAGTAAACAACTTTGGCAGGGGCAGGACAGGGTGGGGATGATCAGGGATGGGGGTGAACCCCAGAGATCACAAAGATGTGAAATTTATATATAAATAATTTAATATTAAAAAAGAGAAAAAAAGAATTTACAGTGTCAAGATGGAATAATGGAAGCAATTTGCATGTACCATCAATTCATATATAGATCAGTACTGTACATTTAGAAATAATTTAATAGTAGTATCTGTATATATCTTTTGTATGAATGGTACAAAAATTTACCTGTATTATGTAAAGCTTATCAATATAATACATTCAGTAGGTATTAAGAACTCTACAAACATAATGCTCTAATAGTTTCACCTCTCTTGAGATCAACTACATTTTACTTGCTTTAAGGTGACTGTCAATAGAAATAAGTAAAAAATTATAGACTTTGTTTGACTGATCATAGGTATAGAATGTCACAAATATGGAAAACTGCTTATTGAGAATGTAAATGTTCTATTGAGAGTTGTCATCAAGATAAATGACAGAAGGTCAAAGCGTGTTTATATTCTGGTGCCCCCAGTATCATTATGAACACACAATATACTGTGGTAAACAGACATAGGGCAAGATTTCATATTGTACTATTCATTCTCTGGTTCGTTACCTTGGCTACAGGTCTTATAAAATTATTAATAGTTAATTAGAAGTAAAAGAGTCTCAAATATTTGATTACCATTCAAATGTAACAATTTAACAACTTAATTCCCCAAAATATGCCTGCATTGATTTGACTAATCCAAATTATTGTATATGCAATAAGTATTTAAACCAGGTAATCTATGAAGCATTATTTCAACTAAGTATTGAATATAAGAATATACTAGCTTTTGTTAATTATTCAATTGTATTTATGCAACAGGAGTTTCTTGTTAGATAGAAAATCTTTTAACCGTTTCCCTTTATTTTAGGAAAATAATAGACTCCTGTTTCATTTTTTTATATAATTTTTATTTTTGGATTTTGTACAATACATGATTGCATAATTGTTGATCCCCATGGGTTTACCCCACTCCACCACGCCCCTTCTGGTCTCTTTGCCTCCTTCCTTTTTGTTCGTTGTCCGTGTTTAGCCCTTCAGTCTTTTTTTTTTTTTTTTTTTTTTTTTTTTTTTTTTTTTTTTTTTTTTTTTTTTTTTTTTTTTGCCTTCATTGGCCAATTGGAGTGCCTTTGCTTGTATCCATGCTTCTTGTTTCTTGGTGCCTGTTCTTTCTGATGTTTTCTGCCTAATTTTGCTGCTCCATCCCATTATGTTTCAGGTCTTTGACTTTTGGGACCTGACACCCAGTCTTATGTTTTGGTATAGCTTCTCCTCGATGGGAATAGCCATCAGCTGATGGTAGGTCTCCTAGTCTCCTTTTTAGGAGCCTTGCTGTTGGGCCACTGCCATTCTGCAGGCATCCTCCCTCTGGCAAAGGGGATGTGTTGTTCTTATTGACAGCGTCTCTGTACCGAGTTTTTGGTCACAGTTCCCCAGTAAGTAGGCGTTGTTCTTTCATGTTTGTTTTCACAGTTCATTGCTCTGTGAACTTGCCTTGCTCTTTTTGAGTCCTACCTTAGAGGCACGTGTTTCGAGTCTTTCTTGCTGTTGCTCGCCTCTTCTGTTTCTGTGGTCAAAGTTTATCTCGATGTACTTATTGCTGGTGTGGAGTGGAGGCTAAATGAGAGGGGACTGTTGCGAACAATCCCCCCTCCCCCACTACGCCCTGTTTCTTGGCAGGTCTCAGGTGTGCAGTGCCTGTGTACCGGCTGTCCAAGGCAAACCCTGGAAGCAATCCCCGGCTTCACCCCATCCCCACCATGTGGGGGGACAAAAGCCGGTTGTGATGGGTGCTGTGGTGGCTAATGTTCGGGCTGCAGCCGAAACCAGTCCACACAGCGCCTGCATGCAAGCGGGGATGGCCTCTCTGGACTGAACTCTGTGGCTCCATCCCACCCACCCTCCAGAGGCGGACAGAGCCTGAACTTGTGGGGCCGCGGAGGGCACAGGCCAAGCCGCCCACATGGCGCTCATGTGCCGGTTGTCCCGGCTAAGCTGCTCCTGTTTCATTTTTAATACACAATTCAATGATTTTTATTGGGTAGTAATTTAGAGGGCTTTTTGAGATTCATATATATATATGGATTAATATGTATTTGTTTATATTATTTTTGAATAGGAGTGTCCCTATATAACACTATAATTTAGGGGCATAGGTTCATATCTTTTTAGATGTATGCTTCCAAAACAGCACTATTCTAAGCATATTTATGTTAAGCTTCAATCCCCTTCTCCCAAAACCAACCAACCAGTCAAACAACCAATAACTAAAAGTTAAACATTGGCAAAAATAATCACTGCGTACATGACCATCTAGAAGATAAAATAAATAAGAATAACATAATTATATACTCTGAATCTATTAGTAAACTTAATGTCATTCTTAGGCTCAGTGATTTGGAAAGATTTTTTTGGGCATAGTGGCACACGCCTGTAAACCCAGCTATTTTTTGGGACTAGGTCTCGCTAAGTTGCCCGTAGCAGGACTGAAACCACTCCCTAGCCCCAGTCGCTTCATAGGCTGAAGCTTACAGGCATGAGCCACCGTGCCCAATAAAGAAATATTTCTTTATTTTATATATGTATATATATATATTTGTGCTTTTGTATTTTTGTGTATGTCTAATCACAAAGACTTACTTTGATGATTCCATTAGATAACAGCCTTGAGGTGATGTTACAAAATATCATTTGGTTCCAGAAATTAGAGGTTCAAGAAAGCTAAAACTATCAAGGAGGAACTTGGAAATGTGAGGAGTGTGTGTGTGTATTTTTATGAATAGGTATGGTAATGGCAAAAGCTGGATCCTAACTGTAGTGCTCCTTATTGAAATTTATACATGAAAAACTTTCATAGATCTACCCTCCTCAGTCAGGGAGTGACTGTGTGTGTGTTCATGTACACACACACAGAAAGAACCAAACACAGGAAGTGAATATATTCAAAACCTGAGAAATTTCAAAAAAGTGTATAATGTCCCAACGTTTACTTTGTTTTGCCAACGTACTACAATTATGTAACATATTATTGAAAAAATGTTGGGAAAAGTGTACATGGAAAATTTATGTACAACTGTTTGTGAGTCTTAAATATCTTCAAAATAAAAAGTTAATTTTATAAACTGACACAGAACTGTGTGAGTTAGAATTAGCAGCAAAGTCATTAACCATTACAGCCATTTTGTATGTTTTAAAAGCTAAATATATAGGTGGTAGGCATAGAAATGATATAAATCAACTTCTAGAAAAATGTCTATGAAAAAATACTGTATTTGACTATGACTATTTAAGCATGCATCGTTTAGTTTTTAAAAAAATATTTCTTTGATAGGTCCATTTTTCACAACTAAGTATCTAGCCAAAAAATGTAAGAACATTAATTTGAAAGGACATGTTTTTTCCTTTGTTCTTGGGCACTACTTACAATACTATTTACTATTTATAAAAGGTATGGGAAAAATTTTGTCATAGGACGATGAATTAAGAAGAGGAAGCTTATGTACACAGTGGAATCTTACTCAGTTGTTAAATAAAAGATGAAATCTTACCATTTTGACAACATGAATGTAAATCAAAGGGATTATGTAAAGTGAAATAATATCTGATGACTTCATACACATGTTAAATATTAAAAAAAAAAGAAAGAAACAGAAAAGTTAAACCAAAACAAATCCTAGAAATCTGACTTTAGAATTGAAGGTACCAAAGTGGGAGGGGAGAGCAGGGTAGTGAAATGGAGGGTCACAACTGTCTCTGGTGAAGGGTTATGGATGTTTTGGTATGTTGAAGTAAAGCAAGTATTAAGAAGTGGGAATCTAAGTCCTAAATTATGTATACATTTATAAACCATTGTTATCTGAGTAAAAATACCAATATTGATATAAAAATCATTTGTTTGAAATTACTTTGACAAATTTAAAAAAAAAAAGAAAAAGGAGCTTATAGTCTGTGAGTAACTTTTCCATATGGTCTCACAGATATTGAATGACAGATACTACCTTGACTGCATGCCAGACAATAAACTGTCTTGAAGTTCCCTTCCTATTTTGTTGTTAAATTTAACTAACTCCTTTTCTTACATAAGATGTTTCACCTTGTTCCAGGCTATGTTCTCCTTACATTGTCACATAGAGGATATACAGTTGTTTTTCAGGTTATCAGATTCCTTACATAAGGTAGGAGAGTAGAAAAATATGATGCTGATTTCTTGTATTCTATATGATTTGGTCAAACTAACAGTCTAAGAATTATAGTAAATTATAATAGTGTTGTACTCATGGTAAACTCATCTGTTACTCTAAAATACAAAATTATGAACTCTGAGTAGAAATCTGATTTTGATGGTAAGGAATTATATGACCTACTGATATCATTCTCAAAGAAATATTAACAAGTCCGACACCCCCCCCCCCCCATGATGAGATACTTTCAGCAGAAATCTTATTGTCATATTAATCTTTAGTAGATTTGTTTTAAGAGCAGCAAAATTCAAGATATAGACATGGGCAAATCAGCTGAGTGGGCAGCTCAGGCCTCTGACAGTGAGGTAGTTGAAAATTGTATTGGGCACCATACTGTCGTGGTGGGTGGGGTTCGAGAGAAGACCCACTAGAAGAAATGAGAAGTGTCAAAAGGTTGTACAAAAAGAGGCCAGAAGTTGTCTGCAGAGAAGGTGTGAAAGACATGAGCATGGCAGGTGGTAAAGAGGAGCCAGAGTGGCTGGACTGTGCAGAAGTTCCATCCGAAGAGTGAATTGGTGGTGCCAAGGAGCCCTGGGGAAGAGAGCTCGGCAAAAGAATAGCCAGTATGGAGTCGGATGCCAAACAGCAGGTCAGAGGCAACCAGGGGCTGCTTAGGACAGGCCCAGTGAATATGGCCAGACACCATCGAAGGTGGGTCTGGGAATGGAAGTTCATGGTACTGGAACAAGGTTTTGTGGAAAGCTGAAACCTAGAGAAAATCAGGGATTTGGAAAGTTGGTTTTATATCAGTACTTGTTGGAAAAATTTGAAGATCCTTGGAGAAGCTGAACCGTTTGGAATGCTGATGAGAGAAGCAAAGAGAAGACAGAAAAGAAAGACTGGATTATGCAAAGTGCCTGCCTCAGGTTTGGAAAAGGACATCATCTTGAACATGTGTTTGAGATTTTCGTACTAAGCAGTAACTGGGGTAAAATAACTGGCCACTTGTGCCATCAAGGACATTTTGTTTCCCTTGTTAGTTCTCTCGTTAACAAAACCCCTTTGTTTAAATTGCATTGTGACTCTTGCAACTGTTGTCTCCATGATAGGAAGAACCTGGTTTTCAAAGATGCCATTTTTTTCCCTTTGGCTTGTTGGTTGGAGGCTTTTGTCCTATTTGCACTCAATACAACTCGGATTAATTTTATGTTAAATTTTGAAAGTGATGGCAGGTTATTGATGTTATTGTTTTATAGATATTAAAGGGAACAACATGTAAATTAAGCTGTATTTCATAACCATGCATGTGTTTCAGGTCCTGTTCTATACTTTTTATGTTCATTATCGTATTTCATTGAATGAATGGCAACACTCTCTGGCCATTGCTAAGATGAAAAAACTGATGTTAGAAACACTAAATCACTTGGAACAAATCACACAGCTAGTAAATAAAAGAGTTGCAATTTAATTCTTAGAATGTTTGACAAGAGACTGCCATTATTTTATACATCCATGTCCTGAGGTCTGAATGCATAGTTTCGCAACTCAGACTGAGCCTGCATGGTGATCAAGGGTTATTTAAAGGAAATTAAGATCCATTGTTTATCATTTTCCATGCTTACACACAGATAGAGTACTATTTTGCATATGAACAAGCATTTTTTCCCAATCTTATGTAAAATGCAAGAAAATGCAACTTTAGCAACTCCTTCGATGCTGATTGATAGCCTTTAAACTATGCTTGTTAGAAATTCTAAAGTACTACTGAATTATAAATCAAATTTTTAAATTTAATTTGGCATATGTTTTCACTACCAGTAATCTGTCCTATGTACCATCATTTGTTAAATCAATTTTCTCTTCACCAAAGTAAAAAATGGCAGATCTTTAACTTTTCTCTTCCCATGGGCTCCTTATCTAATCAGTTGTCATCATCTACGAAAGAGTAACCAGTTACTCCTTGTTGTTTGATTATTTTCCAGCATTTCATTTTCTACCATTCTGTGATTTCCATTTGCTTTGCTTTTCCCAAGCATTCCAATGTCTATATTTCCTGTGTTCTTTTGAATGGATTTGAATGTTATATAAATTTCCGCTTATAGTTCCTCAAACGCATACTTGTCAGGAATAATAATTTCTGCCTTTTTTTAGTGATTACCCTTAAAATGTACTATGCATATTTAGATGTAGGAAAATACAACTATGCATTAGTTTGAGCTTTAGAATGACTTTTTTTCCAATTGTCCCTCTTTGTTCACAGGTTATTGATGTTTCGCTATTTCTCTTTGTGGTAATTTTGTCTGTATTTTTTAAGTTTCAATCGATGTTCATCACCAAACTAAAATTGTTTTATACTGAAAATATTTAAATTGGCTAATATTTAGACTGTTTGTACTGTCAGTATTTAGATTTTCTCATACAGAATATTGGCCATGAATAATTTGCTAAATGAAATTTTGCTAAGCATTTCTTCTTCATCAGACTGTAATAATCATGTGGTATATAGAATACCCTTGTTATTGAAGAATCTTTTCAATGGAGATAATAGAAAGTAAAGACATTGCTATAGTGTAATGTACTTGCACTGTAAAGACACTTAAAGAACTGTAGAGATTCAAAGAAGGCACATAGTACATGATAGAGTTTGAAAATTTGGAATTAGAGAAAGTTAACAAAATAGATTCATATACCAAAAGAAAGATAGGGAGGGGAGAAATTACACCAAAAGCATAAGAAATAACAATTGTAAAAGTAGATTCTTATAGCTCTTTTTATGTAATATATGGCCAGATGGGTCATAGAATATTAAGATAATGATGGACAATGAGAAGTAATTGATATGATTAGTTGCCATCAAGGACAATATTTTGAAAGATGTACTTAGGAATTTGACTTTTACCCTGAAAATTATTGAAGATAATGGAATAAAAAATTATGTTGATGACAGTGAAATTCTTGCTATGTACAGTTTGATTTATGGGTTCGCAATAATCTAAATTTGGGAAGATTTTTAGAAATGCAGAAAATCAGCTTTTTGTTCTTGCATCTGTCATGGTCTTGTGCTTTATGTGAAGCTAAGAGGATCCTGAACTGTAACAATATGTTAATTGATTTAAGGTCAAGTTACTGTCTCAATAATCTCTAACAGAACTCATCTTTTTTTGTGTGTGTTTCTCCAAGATAGCCAGAGGTGACTTTAAAATCTTTCTAGAGTGACAATGTGTGACGTTTGGTACCATATTTTTGATCCTGTATTTGAATTCCAAGATACTTAATGTCTCTCTCAGTAATCCTATGCACCTGCCTCTGGCTGGACCTATGAATTTTTTGAGACCCATAACTGGGTTGAAATATCAGGCATATTTATATTCTCCCTATATCTCCCTGAAAATTCATTTATCATCTCTTCCACTCAATTGCTTTCTCTCTAAGTGGTAGTTAAAAAGACTGTTCCTTTATTTTAATTGAGATATAATTTTAACTGAGATACAATTACATATAACATTAATTTTAGATGTAAAGATTAATATTTCACTATCTCTATATATTATGAAATGGTCACCTCATAGTTAGTATTCATTACCTGACAGGGTTAGAATGCTTTTTCTTGAACTAAGGAATTGTAAGGTCTACTTTCTTAGCAACTTTCAATTATATAATACAGTATTATTAACTATAGTCACATGTTTTACAATATATCTTCTTGGATTATTTCTATTTATGGTTATGTAATATATTCATATCTATTTGTTTTGCTTGAAAGGCTTATTTCTTTGCATGCTTGACTAAGAAAAGGAGATGCCAACTTTGTATTTATAGTGAAAAACATAGTTTTACAACTTATGACTCATTCTTAAGGAAACATAAATGTTTTGAGGGTGGGGCATTTATCCAGATTTAATGAACTCGCCATGTATCTCAAAAACTGCTTATTGTTAGTAAACTCTTGTCCCTCCTATTGGATTTAGTTTAAACTGACACACTTATTCTTTTCTTAGAGACTCTTCATCAGGGCCACAGTCCATATTTCTAAAATTATGTTCCCTTATGTATTCTTATCTATCAGGTATATCTACTTCAGATTGGAAGGAACTGAGAACAGAGAACTTGATGCTTCTGAGGACTAACTTGGTTAAACGTTGAACTAATACAACTCTTGCAAAAGGTCTGGGTATCTGCCATAAATTTCCTTGGCCCATTACTTTTTACTATCTATTTTTCTCAGTCTGAACATTCCTAAGCTATCTATCTCTTTACAGCCTATTGAGTCCCCTGGTGACTGCAAAAAGTGGGGAGTTACAAACACTGAGACCAGCTCCACTCAAATGAGCATTCACACATGCAGGTCCGTGATGTGCTGAAAACATGGTCTTTCAGTCTTTCTCCCCAGTTCCCAGCAGCATACAGAAGCTGCTTTATTCTAGGATTATCGTTTAAGTTTTGTGAGGGTGAAATTAGATCTAAGGGGCCCATGATCTCTTCTTTTGTCCTTTACCATAGATTTCTATGATGGACAGTGACAAGCTCTTAAGTTTTAAGTACCAGAAACTTGGTTTGGGTGTGGATTGACTCTGGTTGTGCTTTTCCAAGGGACATTTATGACCACTAACAGTGGTATTGTCTTTGTGAGAATACAAGGAATTTTCCAGGCATCCATAATATTTAAACAAGATACAAAAAAAAAAAAAAAATCAGCTCAGTTGTTTAGACAAGTCACTGTGTGTGATGTGATTTACATATGAGAGTAAATGATAAAATAAAGAGATAAACTGGAGGCAGTGAAATCAATTATGCTGTCATAACCCAGGGGAGAATAATGACAGATTGAATTAAAATTGGAATAGTACAAAAAAGCAGGAGTAGGGACAACAAAAAAGAAAAAAAAATCAGAACTTTTATTATCAAATAAAGTATGAGGTAAACAATTCTCCCAGTTTTCAGGCTAGTTCATGTAAATTTGCTTTCCATTTCCCTCCTGTCACCAGAAAATTATGCTTTACTAAGAGATGGCGCAGGTTTAGTATACCACATAGAGATCAAGTTGACCTCATTAACCCAATGTACAATGTGTGAGACCAAAAGAAATTATAGCCATGCTAACGGGATCAGCTTGGGGCCCTAAATAAAATGATGCAATGAAGCTAAATAAGTGTAATACATTCTGACTGTTCTTTCGACTCAGATTCTACTAGGGTAGGAATGCTACCATCTACTATGCTGCCAGTATTACCACCAGCACATATTTATGTACTCCTAACCTATATATAATGATAAGATCACAGAAGCAAAGAAAATAGAATTTTAAGCAAGTCTCATGTGAATTTTCCAAGCTGAATAGATTTCCCACACATATGAGAATCTTCCAAAAACTGTTTTAGCTTGTAATAGTTTGGGCTTTCACAAACAAGTCAGTGTAACTAAGCCTTTGCACAACTAGGAAGATGCTCATTTCTTCCCGACAGCTATGCATTGAACTAAGCAAGTTATGTTTGCTAAAATATACAAAGGGGATAGACATTTTAGACCTTCCAGTTGCTCGTGAAGTTGGTTGGTATTTGCATGCCCATCTACAGATGTCTTGCTCTCTGCTGTTGTAGTTAGTGCTTCTAAAGAAGAAAATCTATTCTAAGTGCTGATGGTCACTGCTGTTTATAATTCCTCTAGCATAATTTGACTTAAAAAAATTGCAAGCTTTCTCATATCTGAATGATATAAATATTTTTGTCCAGTGGATAGAAAAGAATAGCTGCTTGGAATTTGATAATTACGCCTTTACTTTTAACTCGTGATGATGGTAGCTTCATCATGCATGAAATCGATTTTTAATTTAAAAGAAGCATGATTGTATTGCCTACTCTCATCTAAGCTACAATTTTACGTGAGTTTGTTATGTTTCCACTCTAGGTCAAGGAGTGTTGACTTAATCATTTCTAAAATGCATCTATCATAAGGATGTCATAAATAATTGGAAAGACACTTTGCAGTATGATCTGAATTTTATCATTTGTGACTGGGAGATGTTTTTCCTGTTCTTGTTATTCAGAAATGAACCAAATTCTTTAAAACAAAGCATAGTCACCAATATACTCATTTTACTTTTGAGATTCATTAAAATCCTGGTACAGAATTTTAATTGTGGTAATTCCAAACCCTTGCAACACTGTTGTTTTATATTTGATATTTTACCTTATTTAATATTATTTATATGCAAAATTTTCAGAAATGTTTATTCTTTACTTTCATTGTGCTTTTCAGGTTTTAGAGAAGAGTCAAGAATTTTCTTGGATTTATTCTGGCTCTGGCAGTGAGAGGAAAACTTTCTTAAAGGGAGATGCCACTATGTATTCTCCTTTGAGTAAATCCCTGTGGATTGGGGTATGTTGATTGACAGCTGCTGACCAGGACACTTAGATTCTTCTGCTCCCTGTTTCCTTTACACACAAATTCCACAGCTGAATGCAAAAACACTGAGTATTTCATAAATGCCAAAGGTGCTAACTATGATGGGACTTGGCACTTGCAAAATAACCTGACCCCCAGAGAATGCAACGAAAACATCTCATATGTCTACATTTGTGAAATGTACCTTTTGAATTCTTTGTGTCGATAAACTTGAACCTCTGGACTTTTTTGCTGTAGCTGCCCTATTGCCCTTAAATATCCCAAGTGAGAGAGAAAAGAAACTTTAACTTTTTTTCTCTCTCTTATTAGTACTTGAGGCTTGTGCACTGTTCTGCTGCTGGATTTTATAGTAGTTCTGCCTTGGGCAACCATCACATCAGCTGCCAATGACTAACGCAAGTGAAAGGAACCCTAGGGTGGCTATCAGTATTCCCACCTTCTCTGCTTCTCATGCTGCTCCAGGAAGTGGCTGTCAAAAACCCTGTGGGAGGATTGTGCCTTGAAATTACTAGAAAGTGTAGCGTCATTTTCATCACTATTCAAATAACCATTATGACACCAAGGTTGCATGGATAACTCTATTTTCATTATATGAATGCATTCATTCACCTTTGATGGAGGTTCATAACTCCTATGCACATGAATAAGGGCTGTGTGCTTGGTTCAAATAGTAACCAAGTTCAAATAGATCTTAAAGGTAAAGTATAAATTAGGATGTGTCAAGAAGTATTGAATTTTTTCTGAAATCTAAATGAGATCATAAATAACAGATGAATTGCAATGACTTAGAACTTAAGGATAAATGACTATAGAGAGAGTTGAATTTCCAATTAGATTCAGATAAGCATGTCAAAATTTAGTTGTTTAGTATATTCAGAACTGTGGTCAGTCTGACTGAATCAATTTTACCACTTTAGTAACTCTTCATGCCATGTGCATGTGTATGTGTGTGTGTGTGTGTGTGTGTGTGTGACCTTAACCCCTGAAACTCATGAATATGTTATATTATGTATTAAATTTGACTTAAAGATAATATCCTGGATATAAACCTTGAGATTATCCTTAAATGGAGATAATATTCTTTTTTAAAAATCTATTTGGTCCAGTATTATCACATGAATCTTTAAGCGCAATGAATATATACCTGTTAGAAAGTGAAAGTAGAAAAGAGATATTTGAAGTATAAAAGTGCACTACTGCTAGTGGTGTTGAAGTGACACAGACAGGCCATTAATGAAGGAATTAATATGAAATTTAGAAGCTGAGAATAGTTGTCAGCTGACAGCCAGGAGGAAAATTGGGATCTCTGTCCTACATCTGTAAGTTATTTAATTTTGCCAAGTTCACCAAAGTAGAGCACTGAATGATAATAAGTCCTGAGTTTGATTCCCATTTGATCATACACATATAGGTAATTATAGGTTTCAAAATAATTTTGACTGTTTTGACCAGAGAAGAGTAAAGTTGCAAGAGATATTTAAAAAATATATGAATAGTTAAGCTATGCACGGTGGCTCGTGCCTGTAAGTTTCAGACTAGAAGTGGCTGGGGCTATGGATCGCGGTTCGAGTCCCACTTGGGGCCCGTAGCGAGACCTAGTTCCAAAAAAATAGCTGGGCGTGGTGGCGTGCGCCTGTAATCCCAGCTACCTGGGAAGCTGAGGGTGGGGATTGCTTGAGTCTGTGGTACCCCAGGCAATGAAAGCCTGTGGTTCCACGGGCAAAAATAGCGAGACCTAGTCTAAAAAAAAATATATATATATATATATATATATATATATATATATATATATATGTGTGTGTGTGTGTGTGTGTGTATGTATAGTTAGACTACTGCTATCACATTCCACCTAAAAAAAAAATTGAATGAGCCCCCCCCAATTGTGAATCATGACATCTGACTGCAGAAATAGTACACTATGAGCTTATTATATAGTTTATATTGCTCATAAGATAGCATGTTCTTCCATGAACTGTCTCCGAACTGGTGCTAAACTTAATATTAAATTGTTAATTTAAGGCACCATCTACATCACTCTGTCCATGTGTACAATAAATTTATGTTTAACCTTCTAAGGTTTATTTTGACTATGTTGGTTCATGCTATTTCTACCATTATATATCTCCAATAATTACATACTCCTCCCCCCCATGCTCTGTAGCATTTTCACTTGGCAAACATCTTAAGGAAATGATTGACAGTATTACCAATTGCCTTAATTATCTGTTATTAGACCTCATTGGTTGTACACAGTGAGTCTGGTCCAATGCTAGGTGCTGAGTGAACAAAGATAAGTATATTATATTTAACTTCTTATGGAAAATAAAATATAAAGCAAAATGAGGAGCCTGGATCTGATTAATGTGAGTCATGAACTTTTGTATATGATTAATATGATTTTCTGTATTTGAGGTCCCCTTTAAAAAAAAAAAAAAGGTAAAGGTGAAAGAAAATAAAAGACTCCTAAAAAATGCATCTTTGTAGCACAATTATCACTGTCATGCTATCTGTGACAGAAATGATGGAGGGTGAAGTTTACTGAACCCTGAAATATATCTCAGCCTCTTTTCTACTTTCCCCATACATTAAATATACTCAATATTAGGGGGAGGATTAAGTGAATGCTTGGAAAATTTAAATTTATCAAAGATGTCTCCAGAATAGAAAAATGGGTTCCTAGAACACTTCCCATATTAATCTGTCAATACGCATTTAAGCTGTACCTATTGTGAGTTGTTTTCCTGTGAACAGATTTAATGAGCACTTTCTACTCCATGATTTCAAGCACTTCTGCTTCTGGCTATGCAGCAATGTGTTGCTGAAGGAATGAGATCAGAGAATTAGAGTGGGTTTTAGTCCCACACTTCTTCAGTTCAGATCTCAAATCTGCTGCTGACTAGCTAGGTGTACCCAGGGAAATTACTTCAGCGCATCAGTAAAATGACTAGAATATTTTACTTATCTTACGGTTATTTGGAGGGGTTGAATAAATTTTAGTATAGAAAACAGCTACTGTCTAACAAGTCTTCAATATATTTTATAATGTTTAATAATTTTAATAAATTTCATATCATTTAGCAAACTAAAACTTTCACAATGTGTGAGAAGAGCCCTCTTTAGGTGTTAACATAATCAAGATCAATAGCATGAAACAAATTGCTTTGCTTACTATGAGAATTATCATTTGGATAAAAGTATCCTTTTATGTGAGAATTTGCAGTTGTTTTTCTCTGCTCTTATCAGGGAGAATGATTCTCCTCATAAATAATTATTTAGTTCATTGCTAAGTGACATTACTATAATATTTCTAATTTCATATTAATAATATGTTTACGGTCAAATTGTATTCATCAACCAATACATAGACCCCTATGAATTAATGTCATATTTATTTCACATACATTTCATTTGTTCTACTATATTCATGCATTTATTTATTAGTATTTGCATCCCATTAAATGCACATGTACACATTTATATCTTAAAATATTTCAGAGAAGAATCTGACAAAGGATTCAGTTAAAGGAATGGATGTAAATAAAGACTGACTTTATAAAGTTTGTTAAGTCATGAAAAAAGGCATTTGTGTTTAATACTTACATATTCAAGTTTGGTATACGACCATCTGGTCAACAAATTTTGTCAAGAAAACAGGATTAAAAATCTTGAGAAATTTAGGATCTAAAAATGTATACTGACTTGTTAATTCAAATACCAGTATTAACTAATAGTGTTTTAAAGTCACTGATTTGTGAAGAAAGTAAAAATTACTACTAAGTTTGCAAAGAACAGTAATCTATTTTCTAAATAAATCAAGTCACCTTTGTATCTAATTATTAGTCCAGTTAGACATTCCTTCTTTATACCAAGGTCACAATTAACCTGCCCAACAGGAAAAAACAATTCAAGAGCATAAATATTCTACTTTTGTTTTACTTGTTTTATTTCTATAACTAAAGAGTATTGTTAAGCTCATGTCTTGAGTTTCATAAACACTATGCAAGATAACTATTACATAACAGCTATTTCAGCATCAGAAACAGAATGGTGGATATTGCCAAGAATGATGAAAGAAACAAAGTTGGAATTAATGAGAGGTGATTGATTAGGACAATATTAGATTTGGACACCAGGACAATAAAGTGAAGAATTAGAAATTTCTTTTCTTTCACCATTTACAATGAGACATAGTACTTAATGATCCTTTACAAGAAGCTATTCAATTCTGGAAGAGAAAAAGAACACATTACATGGGCTAAAATGTTTTACTTTTTTGTAATTAATCTATATTACTTTTTCACTCTTTTTTTTTTTTTTTTTTTCGATAAAATGTATGCTCGACCGGGCACGGTGGCTCGTGCCTGTAAGCTTCAGCCTATGAAGCGGCGGAGGCCAGGGATCGCGGTTCGAGTCCCACCTGGTGCCCGTAGCGAGACCTAGCTCCAAAAAAATAGCTGGGCATGGTGGCACGTGCCTGTAATCCCAGCTACCTGGGAAGCTGAGGCTGGGGATTGCTTGAGTCTGTGGCCCCTCGGGCAACGAGAGCCTGCGGTTCCATGGGTAAAATATCAAGACCTAGTCTCAAAAAAATAAATAAATAAATAAATAAAATAAAATAAAAAATTAAAAAAAAATAAAATGTATGCTCAGAATGTTTGATTCTGAAAAGAACATTTGAGTCTTTCTTGCTAACATATAGACTGTTAACGACTGTTTTCTCTTCTACCTTTAAAATTTTATATGAGGAAATGATTGATTAGTGTCATTTGAAATTCATTAATCCAGGCCTTATTTAAACAATGTAAAGGCTTTTATTTTTGATTCAAATTATTTGGGGCAATGTCCCAAATCAGATTAATGAATGAAAAGGATACACACACACACACACATATACAATGGAATATTATTCATTAATTAAAAATAACAAATTTGATGAATTTGAGATAACATGGACGAACCTAGAAGAAATCATATTAGCAGAAACAAATCAGATAGAAAAAGATAGAAACTGAATGATTTCACTAATATATGGTATAGAGAAAAAAAAACAAAAGACAAGGAGGAACAGTCAAAACAAGATAACAAACAAACTGTAGTACACAACTGGGGGTGGGAGAATGGGTGGGAGCGGTCAGAGAGGGCAGGGGGTGGGTGAACCCTGGGGAATACAAAGATGAGAAATGTATAACTAAATTATTTATATAATAAAAAAATAAAATGGACACAATTAAAAAAACTAATTGCTTAGGGAAATGAAAAAAATAAATAATCTCTGCCAGTTTGTGCCCATTCTCTTCTGTAACTGTTAAGGTAAGCACTAACTGCTAGTCATGATGGCTAGAACATTCTTTCCACACATCTTTTGAGTATTTTTGACCTTATCTTAAGGAGCGTTTTTTTTTCCCCCAATTTTTATTTTGTAATTTTCATCCAATATTGGCCATGTTTCTATTGTTGTTGTTCCCCTGAGGTATGATCTTCTCTTCCATATTGTACCCCTACTCTCCCTTCCTCCCTCCTCTCCTCTGGTCACTTCAACTCCTTGCACTGAAGTCATTGGTCAATGTTTGGCCCACTGATCTTTTCTTTTTCTGGAATGATATCCTTTTTTCTGGGTGTGGACTTGCACTCCTGGACAACAATATATCAGGCTGCTCTGATCTCCAGGAGTAACTGAGGCAGGGAGTAACCAAGCATGCTAAGAACCTCTTATAGGACAATAGCATGGTATGGTTCTTCAGGCTCTTTTCTTGTGTCCATCACAAGGTGCTGTTTATATGCTATATAGTTCTGATATCTTGATTTGGGAGTCTAACTGCCAGCTTCTGGCAGTAGAGTTGTTTCCTGGTAGGGACAAACTTCCCCAGGTGGTTAGTCCATCTCCACTCCTCTCTTGTGTTAGCATTTCTATAATGGGGCCATTGCCACAACTCTGTGGCAGAGGAAGTTTTGTGTAACACACATAGGCTAGAGTTCATGGAACATTATTTTTTCAGGGAGCGGTAAAATCTCTAACTTTTTTGACATTAATTTGATAATAAATTATATAATTTTATAGTAAAAGTCAAAGTTCATGAAAATCTTAGAGAATTTGTGAAATACAAAGAAATTGAAAGAGGGAACTGAAATTCCCACTATCCAAATAAAATTACTGATAACTTTTTAAAAAATGATTTATGATTTTTTTCCTAATTTTGAAAGTAGTGATAAGTTAAATGGAAAAATGTAATATAATTTTATTTATATGTGGTTGATAAATGAAAAAATTAAAAAAAGAAAACAAAGTGCTTAAGATAAAATAGAAGCCAAAAGAAGAAAAGAGGGGTGGATAAAGAAAAAGGGACAAATTCTATAGTGATGAATGGAAAGTACTTTATCTCATAATGAGTATATGTAAACATTGATATATGTCTGTATGACTAAAACCTATATATTGCAATAAACCAATGTCTTTTCAATAAGAACTTTTAAAAATAAAAATAGTGTTTTTATATTTCTAAAAATACATACAAATGTCATCAAAATGTAAATCACCAATAGAAAAAACTACTCAAAGGTTTTAGTAATTTGTCTCCTAGTTTACTTGAGTTACAGACTTATTTCTTTTATTTCTATAATTGTCCATTATACTGTCTGTGAAAGTTTGTTTTTTGAGATTTAGATAGCCTTATAGAGATATGTTACTTATTATGTATGTTATTTAGTAGATAAATAGTATGCTACTGTGTAGATAAAATAGCACATAGATTACCTCTTTTTTTTTTTTTTTTTTGAGACTAGGTCTCGCTACTTTTGCCTGTGGAACTGCAGCTCATGTTGCCTGGGGTACCATGGACTCAAGCAATCCCCAGCTTCAGCTTCCCAGGTAGCTGGGATTACAGACATGTGCCACCACGCCCAGCTTTTTTGGGGGACTAGGTCTCGCTGTGTTGCCCCGAGCAGGACTTGAACCGCTATCCCTAGCCCCAGCCACTTCATAGGCTGAAGCTTACAGGCACACACCACCATGCCTGGCTACAGATTACCTTTTATTTTATACATAATTTTTTCCATTTTTATAATATAAAGCATGCTGTTCTTTGTAATAAAATGTCCAATAATTCTTTTTTTTTGGTATGGTTATTCTCTTTTTGTTTGTTTTGTTATTTTCTCTTTCCTAAATATAAAGTGAGAGACTAAAATTATTAAGATAAGTTTTTTTAATTTATATATAAATTTCACAACATTGTAATCCCAGAGGTTTACCCCCCCACCATTCGACTC
>PVHY01003717.1:0-25366 GCA_004024945.1 Uropsilus gracilis | reverse complement strand
CCACTGTGTATATATACCACATGTTTTTCATCCAGTCATCTGTTTTGGGGTTGCTCCCATGACCTTGCAATTATAAATTATGCTGCAGTAAATATCCGAGCACAGGTGTCCCTTTGTAGCCACATTGAGGTCTCTTTTGGGTAGATTCCCAAGAGACCAATTGCTGGGTCAAATGGTAGTTCCATTTTCATTAACTTGAGGGTCCTCCACACAGCTTTCCATAGTGGTTGGACTAGTTTACATTCCCACCAGCAATGTAGTAGTGTTCCTTTCTCTCCACATCCTCGCCAGCAATTCTTGTTGTCCGTTCTTTGGATGTGGGATATTCTTACTGGTGTAAGGTGGTATCTCATTGTGGTTTTGATTTACATTTCCCTTATTACTAGCGCTTGTTGGCCATTTGTATTTCCTCTTTGGAGAAGTGTCTTTTTAGTTCTTCTCCCCATTTTTTTGATTGGGCTTTTGTTTTGCTTTTGTTTAGTTGTGTGAGTTCCTTGTGGATCTTCGTTATTAAACTCTTGTCACTCATGTGGAGGGCAAAAAATTTTTCCCATTCGGTTGGGCATCTTTTAGTTTTTTCTGTTGTCTCTTTTGCTGTACAGAAGCTTTTTAGTTTGATGTAGTCCCATCTGTTTATGTTTTCCTTCATTTTTTTGCCTTCTGTAGATGTTTCTAGAAAGGGATTTCTGAATTGTAATTCATGTAGAGTTTTGCCCAAATTTTCCTCTATGTTTGCTATGGTTTCAGGTCTGACTTCTAAGTCTCATCCATTTTGAGTTGATTTTTGTACATGGAGTAAGAGAGTTTTCTTGGTCCATTTTTTTGCATGTCTTGGTCCAATTTTCCCAGCACCATTTATTGAAGAGGCTATTCTTGTTCCAAGGTAAGTTTTTCACTCCTTTGTTGAAGATTAACTGACTATATATGTGTGGTTTTATTTCAGGACATTCAATTCTGTTCCATTGGTCTGACTGTTTTTGTACCAATACCATGCTGTTTTAATTATTATGGCTTTGTAGTATCGTTTGAAGTTTGGAATTGTAATACCTTCATTCTCTTTTTTTTCTGGTCAAGAGATTTTGATATACGAGGTTTTGATATACGAGCGAGGTCTTTTGTTATTCCATATGAATTTCAGTAATTTTTGTTCTATCTCTTCAAAAAATGTTATTGGGATTTTTATTGGGATTGCATTGATCAGTTAATATAAGTTTTTAATAATTTTAATATTTCAAATAGATTTAAAAGTTGTTCAGTATAATGTGTCTATGAAATGTTTGCCAAAAGTTCATTTCCATTAGTGAACTAGATGAATCAGAGCAACTTCCATTAAAATCACCTAAAAAGCTGACCCTAAAAGTATTTACTGCCAAATATATACATATGTATGTATATATGTGCAATTAATTAAACAATGAAGAAGTATTTAATGATTTAATGCAATAATGAGGCCCTCATATAACAATGAAAACAAGAATGAAAGATTTTTTTCTTAGGGGAATTTTCAGTCATACCAGACAACTCAAAGCAGTAGACAACAAGAATCAAAGGCCTTGCTGAAAAGGAACAGGGATTTTCTCTAAGAGCTGGGATTTCACTTCCGCATTTGTACTGGGAATTTCTGCCAACCCCAGGCATACCTGATAATAGTCTTCAGGAAGACTATTGAATTGGAAGGAGGTAGACTGATATTAAGTGATTAATATTGGTAGAAATGCTAGAGGAATCTCTTTTGCTCTGGAAAGAAACAGGAGAAACTGCCTTCAGGTCATGAGATATGGGCAAGATCTCAACAGATCATCTAGATAACTTAGAATATTCTCTGGTTTGGTTTTGGTTGATTGACACATGGTTCGCGCTCGTAGAAGAAAACAAGTCATTTTTAAAAGGATATAGCAATTTTTGGAATCACTTTTTGTAGTTTTCAATTCCTTTCTCTGAATTGTAAACTTATTTCATGAGCCTGAACACAGCAATAATCAATCTATAATAATAATAATAATAATAATCAATCTATTATAATAATCAAATAATTTCCATATCTAGATTTTTGGTATTGTTCTACTCAATCCACATTTTCATTCTATTTTCTTATCTTTGATTCTTTTAACAGTTATTGTCAGAAATAATTTGATTCCAAATTTGGAATCAAATTTTTCATGATAGAATGGCTGAAAAATTATCATAGGAAACATAAAAACATTAAAAGTAGCCAGAGATTAACCTCAAACGAGAGACTGAATGACTTCTGCACAATAGTAGAGGTCACAGGACAGTGGAGCATCTTCAAGATATTAAAAACACAACTGCAGAACTCAAGTTTTCCAACACCATCGATGATCTAGTTAAGAATGAAACTAACATATGGACAGTTGCACACAAGAATAAGAAATTTACTACTAACAGACAAACCTAAAGGACCATAAGAACTTTTCAGGGAAACAAACAAAAAATTCTAGATGGCACTGTGGAGATGAAGCAAGTCGTGGAAGGATAAGTATTAGGGAATAAATCTAAAGAAATACCAATGACATAGAGCAATTACCATACTGCTTGATTTACAACATAGGATAAAAAATATATCATTACTTATGAAGCCAATAAATGAAGTGTGTTAAACTGTATGTGTAGTGCAGGAGGATAAATACATGCAGAAAAGTACAAACTTCGTGCTTAAAAGACACACGTGCTTAAAAGGCACCTAACATAGCATGCATACATTTAATGGAAGTTATTTAACCAGAGGTCTACTGATTAAATCCTTTGGTCTGAGAACGAAACAATACACATTTGATGATAAATACAATGCAGGACTTGGCATATAATGTTGCTTTTCACTAGAGTGGTCTCCAATTAGTACTTAATTGGATATTAGTTTACTATGAGAAAAAATTGAGTTGCATTAGTCCATTGGGGAAGGAAAAAACAACTAATTCTTTCTGGATTAAAACAGTTTTCTTTCTTTCCCCTTTTTTCTTATTAACTATCACCACTGGAGTAGCTAGAGAGCTTACAAAAAAAAAAAAAAAAAAAAAAAAAAAAAAAAAAAAAAAAAAAAAAAAAAAAAAAAAAAAAAAAAAAAGAAAAGAAAAAAGAAAAGAAAAGAAAAAAGCAAAAGAAAAAATCACAACCAATCTTGATCATGTCTGAGTTATGGGTTGTAAGAAAGAAAGAAGTGAGTTTGAAACCACAGCCATTATCTCATCAGGACTTTAGATAGATATTTGACCCTCTTAACAATAAATTAGGAAAACAATGATGAAATTTGAAAACTGTCCACAAGAGTAATACTGCCTTATTTCAGAAGACTATTATTCTGTAAACAGAGGAGCAAGAATCTAACAGATTAAGTAAAAAAAAAAAGTTATCACTGCTGAAACACTTACATAATTATAAAGACGCGTTATGAATAGTGCAAGGGGATAAGAGTGATTTTAAATTTGTTTTTTATGTATATTTCTTACTGCTTTGCAAGAAAAAAAAACTTATACATTTGCATTAGGATAAGGTTGGGATCATAACAACTCTAAAGTGCTATTTTATTTTTGTAAATGTGTAAAACATTTAAAATATCAGAACCAACTGCTGCATATTTTATCAAGTAAAAGAAAGCTGACTATCAATAATTTATGATATTACACCACATAAAAAGAAATGTATGATTTCATGCTCTTTAAATACACTTTCATAGACATGAAATAAAATGGCTCATCTCTGTGATAATAAATTTTGAATACATTGAAATATTTTATTTGACTTTTGGTGAAGTAAAGTCAGAAGAGTGATGAAAATACTTATAACTCTGTTTGGTCTAAACTAAATATGTTTTTAATTGTTATGGATGTTAGTTATTGGGGGAATTAAGAATTTGCATTTACCTGCTATTGCATCCCAAGGTCTAGCGTGAGAACACTGTATGCATCTAGTATAAATTTTCCAAACTTTTGGATAAACAAAAATGGCTATGAATTTTAAGAAACTGATCATCAATAGCCAGATTTATTTCTTTGACATTTGCTAAAATCTTTGTATATTTAAGATTTGTATGTTGACAAATAAGAAATCTATACTTGAAATTCTGTACATTTGACTATAAATTTTAAAAAAGTAATCTATAGATAGGAGAAGCCACTGGGCCCTATGGATTATGTCTAATGACAAAAATCTTTGACAATACACAGAAAAATACTTAAAAATTAGAGGGTGGATTTTGATATGTTAAAAAAATAAATCAAATACTACTTTTTAAAATACTTATAATTTATTCCACCTTAGTGCTTGTTTGTTGGTATTTTTTCTTTATATTTCATGTGTTGGCAAATGACTGCCAAGATGGGGAGACCAGTCATATATTGTGTTATGTGCTGTGTGTCCACATATACAAATGGCGCACATTAACATTTCTAAAAATATTGGTGCCCTAGTTTATGTATGTAAGGATTAGAAATACTTAGAAATTATAAATAAGATAGAGAATATAATGAGGTCCAATACCCTTTGAAAATCCTTTAACCTACCCTTTTATTAGGATTTTGGTTCTTGGAAGTTCAAAGTCAAGAAAATCATTCAACAGAGTTTTTCACAACATATATGCTGTCAGATACAGTTCAATATATGAATACAAAGTGGTAAAAACAAATCCTAGCTTTATCAAGACTATATTTGGCTATTTAAGAAGGTCAGCAGATATGACAATTTATATATATTAATATATAAGGATTTGTTAATAGAAAAAAAAACACTTGATTATCTTTGCTTTTCAGTTTGCTTTATAACAGAGGATAAAACAATAAACAGAGGACAGAATTTTCTCTTCTTCCTTGTGTTTGTTTCATTCTTTTTCAACCCTGGAGTTGTATTTTGTTGATATATTTTTTTGAATTCTAGATTTTCAAAATTGAAAAACCCCCAACACCTTTATAAAACACAAATTTTCTATCAATCTGCAAATGTTTGACTCTGTAGTATTTACTAATATTTTCTTGGCTGGCCCTTTCACTTCTTTGAACCTCGTGTCCTCTTTCCCAGCTGATACATTCTTGGACTAATCTCATTTTCTCTATAGTCAATTGTCAAGCAATCTCATGAGTTCAATCCTTGCTTCTCTTTCTCTGCCAGTGAACATTATATCTGAATGTTCAATCGTTTTCTCTTTCTCTCTCAAAGTCCAGAACTATAATTTAGTTATTTATTTATTTAAATTTATTTATTTATTTATTGAGACTAGGTCTCACTATTTTTGCCCATGGAACCGCAGACTCATGTTGCCTGGGGTACCACAGACTCAAGCAATCCCCAGTCTCAGCTTACCAGGTAAGATTACAGGTGCGTGCCACTGCGCCCGGCTATTTTTTTGGGGGACTAGGTCTCGCTATGTGTCCCAGGCAGGACTCGTACCACGATCCCTGGTCCCAGCCATGGCTTCCTAGGATGCCACCTACAGGCATGCGCCACCATGCCCGGCCTCAGAACTATAACTTAAACTACCTTTCTGAGAGCCCTCTCTAGAGAGATTTTAAACTTCAAATCCAAAGTATCTAGTGATAAACTTACTTCCATGGCATAACTGCCACTTTCCCTATGCACCTTATTTTATTACATTTAAAACTACATTTCACAATTAATTTTTTTTTTTTTTTTTTTTTTTTTTTTTTTTTTTTTTTTTTTTTTTTTTTTTTTTTTTTTTTTTTTTTTTTTTTTTTTTTTTTTTTTTTTTTTTTTTTGAGACTAGGTCTTGCTATTTTTGCCCCTGGAACCGCAGGCTCACGTTGCCTGTGGTACCATGGACTAAAGCAATCCCCAGTCTCAGCTTCCCAGGTAGCTGGGACTACAGGTATACATCACCATGCTCAGCTAATTTTTGGGACTAGATCTCTCCATAAAGCTGTCGTTAACAGGCACGAGCCACTGTACCAGGCTGGAGTCATCCTTGGTAGTCTTCACTCTTATCTCAAGTCTCCCACATTGTACCATCAATTATTGTTTGAAATATATGATTTCTCTTCCTTTTTAAAAATTACCAACAAAAGTTCCTTCACAAGTTCATTAATATTGTGCACTGTACATCTTCATGGCTTTTATCTACACAGTCTAAGATGGAAATGATGTCCTTCAGAGTTGTGTAGAGTCATTTTCTTAAAGCATTTCTCTAACATGTTCCCTTTAATCAGAGAACAGCTATATGGGAGAGTGTAAAGGTATAGTGAATGGGATCTGATATCCATGAAATATATCTTTCCAGGGTGACCTCTGTCAACATATTTAACTTCTTAGTGATTCAGATTTTATCTTTAGTAAGAATGATATGAAGTAGGCAACATTTGAAAATCATAGGGAAACTATATCTTTACCTTAAAAGACAATGTTACTTAGGTGTTATGATGGGAAATTCTAGTTATAATTAAGCTGAATGAAGAGCTCAGACTCTTGAGAGAATAATGATTACAGAAAATAAATGTGGCATACGAATGTGAAAGAACATTCGATGTTAATCTTTCTCACATAAGTACTTGCAGAGCATTGAGCTGGATAAGCCGCTATAATTGCTGAATAAATGGAAATATGGAAGATTACAAGTATATCATTATACCTTGTTCTTGTTCACTTGCCATGAGTGCTCAAAATGGAGCCCACTGGAAAGAAGAAATGATCAATTTAGTCCTTCAAGTTGTTTTTAACTTTTCTTCCATTCCTCTTACTGAATTGATCTCTGTTAAGATAGGTGATATAGTGGAATTAATAGTGACAGAAGAATTTGGTGGTAAAGCATGGTGTTAGTAAGCTATTCATTCATCTAACCTTGTCACTGAAATTAGATAATTAATTTGCATGACAGTTAATTCAAACCAAGTTTATAAAGGTTACAATAAAGGGAACATCATTAGATCTTGATCTTTCTGCAATTAATTGAGGTAGAAGTAGTGAACATTTTTTAATGATAATTAAAATAGTTGATTTTAAAGATTAACTTAATCTTCAAAATCTCCCACATTTGCTCCTCCAACTTTATATTAGCTAAAATGATTTTATAGTTAAGTAAAATGATGCAATCAGATCAACTGTTGAATAAAGAAAATTCAATAGAAAGCAAACACATTATTTTAAAGATTGTATCAGCTTCTTCAAAGATTTTGTTTTGATTGTAATAGATTTTTATTTGGAAATGTGAGATTGGAAATGATTTAAAAAATCTCTAATTGCTTTCTTATAATAAAATGAGCTAAATATACTATTAAATCATTTACACTCTTGAGAAAAAATAGTAAGAACTTAAATGTGTTTTTGTTAAAAACAAAGAGATTGTAATTAGCAATTAACTTAGAAATATTTATTCACTATTCTGATTTCCTGTCAACAATGAAATATATATCAGTTAAATGTTCTTTTCAGTTTGGGGAGAAAATTGAAGAATGCTTTAATTTCTCATTAACTACAGCATTAATCACTGGTTAATTGTAATTATTTAGCCTGTAGAAAAAGTGAAAGTGGAATTAGAATCTGACTACAAGTCAAATAAACTTTGTCTTTCTTATTGATTTAAGCATTTTTAAGACAGATATTCAATAAGGTTTTCTTAGCAAAATTTTGGTAGTGCTTGGTCAATGTGTTGAATAATAAATAATTGAAATTAGTTGCCAGATTCTGTGTTTCTTTCAGTGTTAACTGGGAAGCATTAATATTCTCTAATAATACAGGATAGGTGGTATTATTTTCTTGATATCAGTATATTATTACAATTACATTTTTTTTGAGATGTTATGGAATATATTATCTGTCTTTGTGCATTTTAAATTTGAAATTAAAATCAGTTATTTTTCTGCTTTTGAGTATGGTCCTTTGTATTTTCTATATAAGTAATGTAAACAGTATAAATTCCCTTTGCAAATTTTCTAAGTACTACTGATATCTAAATTTTAATGAGTTGAACATATACCACCTGTATCTTATCAATTTCAAGCTCTATTTTGCATTTGAGAGCACCCTTTGTTTGCAATATAGGAGAGAAAATTGAAGACCTAACCTTGTCCAACTGAATGTCAGGAAATAAATAAAAACCCCATTTCAAAATGTGAAAATGTTAATAACATTCCATGTCTAGTTTCCCAGTTTAGGAAAGTGTAGTGGTTTGAGGGGCTTATCCTTTTCCTAATAACTATACTCATAGTACTTTAGAATCTTTTCTTAACAGAAATTGCTCATGGGAGAAGCAATACCTGTATTTGGCATTCTTTAGCTTTCCTTTCATCAGTGTCTAAATTATCCATACATTTTCTAAATCCTGTGCTAACAGACCTCTGCAGTCAAATGCTAAATGTTATTAACCTCCAACAAACTGAATTCTTGATGAATCCATGATCTTTTCTGAAAGTGTCAGTAAGTCATGACAGTGCCCCAAATGGGGCTCCTTCAGTGCTTTTGAGAAAGGGATCAAGCTACTTGGTCTTTCCATTTGATGATTTTGATATTCTCCTTGGTGATTTACAAAGTGATTACAAATATTATAATTCAATTTTACTTTCTATTCAGCAAATATTTGTTTATGAAGCTGGTGCTGAGCTTGGATCACCTGACTTAAAAACAAACAAAACACACAGTTGTGTCCACAGTACATATGAAAAGGGGCAGTCTTAGAGAAGCACATTTCTCATTTCTGTACCTTTTTTAAATTGGGAGCAATGGGCATAATTTAACTTGAGTCAAAATAACCTTGAGTTAAAATAATAAGATAGAGAATTCTAATAGATTGATTTATATTTACTTTCCAAAATTTGTTCCTACCTCCACACTCACTGTAAGATTGCCTTACCCTGCCTCCCTCCCCAAAAGTTCTTTTGCTGTGAGGTTTTAGGGTACAAACTAAAATGCTGCCATCCCCTAAGAGACCTAAAAAGAAATTCACTCAATTTTTGCTTTTTTTCCATTATTTTTTCATAGCCCAGATGTATGTGGAATTGAATTAAGAGAAGGTGGTATTCCTAGTCTTAAACAAACAATGGTATCAAGCTACCTCTGTGGTTTCTTACAGAGTACCACAGGTAGTCTTAAGCTGCTCCAAATGGCAGGCTCATCTGAAGGAATTTTGCCTCTCTTGACTTTCAGACCTCTAATTTTCACTACCTTTTTGGTGCTTTCATGTCTGTGTGATGATCATCATACTCTAACTTGTCTTTGCAGAGCTTGTAAACAGGGAGACTGGTCTGTACACCTGAAGTGCCATTAGCTCACCTGAAGCCTGATGCTGCCACAGAGGGCCTTCCTCTATGGGACTCCTCACACCAGGTGTGCTCTCACTGAGCCTTCTATTTAAGGAATAAGATCCTTGATAGGCATGTTATTACAATTTGTATTACAGAACTGTTTCTGATAAAAATGCTGTCCTTTTCAAAATTGTGATTTTAAAAAGTTTTTATCTAAACTTTCAGTTTTACTTAATCCTCTCTTTCTTTTTTATCTTTTAGTATTCTCAGTTTCTTTTATTGGTGGCATTTCAGCCTTTCAAGTGTAGGACAGCAGGATATTACTGGTTTAAAGGTAATGCAATTGTTTTAACTACAAAGTAAGTGCAGGGGCTAGAAAAGAAATATGACCTTGCTTGGAAAGAAAGATGAGTTTAAAAAGTGATCTATCTCTCAGAATACAGAGCATAGTTTGTTTGTTTGTTTGTTTTTTTAAGGACTTTCCAGGTGGAATATTGAGGAGATAGTAAAATAATGGCCTATGGGGAAAGTACAGGAAGCCTCTACCTCAAATATTGGGAACAGGTGAGTTTAGGCAGTGGATTCAGGAATCACAGCTCCCAAAGAGGATCTGGAAAGAAACCTGTATTTCCTCTTCTCAGGCTCTGATGGATACTACAAGTCTTATTGCTCCTTGGCTTATAGCTCTCAAAACTCTCTTCTCAAATGCCTCTTTCTTCCATGTCTCCATGTGTACTACACTTACTAATTAGACTTAGAGTTCATTGAAGTCCTGTATGACCTTATTGAACTACATCTGTAATAAGTTTTTTTCAGAAGATGGCAACATTCTGAGGTTTCAGGTAAGTGTAGATTTTTTTGGGAAACACTAAACAACATCTCTAGGGATAATTGTCACCATTTATAACAAAATTAAGTATACATATTATTTCTGCATTTGTGTTTTATTTTATTATAGTATTTGATCCTATTCATATGTTACTATATTCTTATCTTATCTAATTAATCCCTTTTTTCAAATATTGATTGAATTCATTTATCCATTGGGCAAGTATATTATGTCTAGCATATGCTTCATCCTTTGTTATACTCTTAGAATATAATGATGAACTTGGGGTGGGGGGAGAGGGAGAGCAGAACCTGATGAAGAGTCAGGTCTAAATATTCAACAATAACTAACGGAGATTTTAAAAGATTATAACAGAGGTAAGAAATTCCAAGTAGAGGAAACAGCATGGTAGAAAGTACAGATTTGAAATGGCACAGTGTAATAATAAGAAATAGGGATGTTTTGGAATTCAAGAGACAAAGTTTACCATATCTCCTGCTGCCTCTTAGACAAGGTGACTATTCTCTGGATATTAAGAATCTCTTGAAGGATTTTAAGGTGGATCAAGAAGACATAATAAAATGATTCAATTGGTGTTTCATATTTTTACTTCAAAATCTATAAATTAAAGTCATTGTTGTCTACTAGACTTTTTTAGGTTTATTTATCCTAACATTCCAAGGTATTTTTATGTTGCTCCTGAATGTTGGGAGAATATTCCTAAAAGGGATCATAAACTTCTTGTCTACCATCTTCACCTCAGCATAGGTGGCTACTCAGCAGAGTAAATTTTGAAGAGTGATTGTTATGTGAAATTTTTAATTTCAATTATTTAAGTGAAAATTATGTTTATAATATTAAATAACCTGTGGACACATTTAAGTAGTGAGAAAAATCAGGATACTATTCTTATGTTCCCCCAAGATTATGGCAACTGTAACCATCCTTTCCCCCACCCTCAATATTGTTTCTCTTGGAACAAATTTAAAATGCAGACAGGAGACAATGACTTTTTTTATAATCCAATTGAAACTTTTTTTTTTCAATTTCAGTTACACATAATCTATTGATCATTTTTAACTAATTTGGTCTGGTAAACCTCTCTGAAAGAATTAACTATGAGAAACAAGTATCTTTCCAGTTAGGTGTATATTATTAATTAATTAATTAATTAATTAATTAATTAATTTTTGAGACTAAGTCTCACTATTTTTGCCTGTGGAACCACAGGCTCTCGTTGCCATGAGTACCACAGACTCAAGCAATCCCTACCCTCAGCTTCCCAGGTAGCTGGGATTACAGGTGCATGCCACCATGCCCAGCTACTTTTTGGAACTAGGTCTCGCTACGGGCCCCAGGCAGGATTCGAACCATGATCCCTAACCCCTGTCACTTCGTAGGCTGAAGCTTACAGGCACAAACCACTGTGCCCAGCCCCATATTATAAGAATCCTTAAAATTAATCTTCCAGGAGATGTTGTCAACAGACACTAAGCATATTAAATTAAGAGTGTGTAAGGCATTAACCAGGAATTTATATGAGGACATACAGAACCACACAAAAAAGAAAAATCACAGAGTACTCACTTGGCAATGTTTTTGTAATGCTACAGGTTGTAGATTGTAAGAAAACAAGATCTTTGAGAGTAAATTATATTTGTAGGGCTTTACAACCCTCTAAGAACATACATATTTTTGTGACAATAATTTCACAGGCTGGGAGCCCAATGACACAACCTTTTTCTCTTTCAACTGACTATAAAGCAGTAAAAGATGCTGATTTTTCTGAAACAGTTAAAAAATGCAATAAAGAATCATTAAAAATTTCAGCATAAAAATCAAATAGTGCCATGTTAGAGAATGCTTTGTTTGTTGCTGATAGTTTTCTAAGAGAATAGTCTTTGGCTAAAAATTATATATATAGCCTCAAAGGAGAAAGTGATTATAGACTGAGGGACTAAATACAGGGCAAGTAGTCATACTACAACCTGAATAATTTCTAGGAATAAGAGCATAACTGGGTAGAGAAACACAAGAGTATAGTGTATACTAGAGAATGATAGACTACCTTCATCATATTTTTTACAAGTACTGTTGAACAATAACTTTGTATTTATCTGCAGGACCCTTGCTCTGATGCAATAAGTATTTACATGCCAGGATCCAGAACTAAAACTATTTTGTTGATATTGACACAATAAAATGGGCATTTTACACTATGTACCTATGATTATCTAAGACTTTTTAATTTACTATAGGACAAAATATTTTCTAAAAATGGACACAGAATTATATGAAATCTTAAAGGTGAATAAAAAGGATTTGTATTCTAGTGTAGACAATTTGAACTTCAGTGTTTTCTATGTTAAATATGAAATGGATATGTGAGCTGAAGAATTCCAATTGATATGTAATTTAACCTCAATTAAAAGATTAAATTATGTAAAGATTAATTATGTAAGGAAATCTCATAAACTATAATTATTTATAGCTGTCAATTATAAACTCGAATCTGTCAGAATTTTTATGTAAAAAATAAAGTGTTATACGTCATTAACAGACTATTAGCTCAAGTCACAGAAATTCCCCTTGACTTAGAAAGGTAAAAATTCGATAGTGTGATTGGATTCAGTTGTTTTTGTATACTCACTGTTCTTCTGACCATTGTTTGCAGATTGTCTTAAAAAATTATTTCTATAACAACTTATAGTTTCACTAAATAAGAAAGTGATCAAGAAAAAGTCCCACAATGTTGAAGTTCAGCCAAATGGACATGAACAAATGATAAAGCCAGTGGTATGCCAAGGTGATTAAAAACAAAGAAAGAAAAACTGTCTCACTCAGTCAAGAGTAACCTTATGGGTTATGATGATTAAATGCAATGTGTCTTGGGTAGGATCCTAGAGTGGAGGAGGGGACATTAGACTGAAGAAGTCTGAATAATGAAGACTTTAGTTAATAATAATGCATCAATATTGGTTAATTAATTACAATCAATGCCAAACTAATGTATGATGTTCTTAGTAAGGGAAAATTGGTACAGTTTATCTGGAAAGACTTCTATTTTTGATACTTTTCTGTGAGTCTAAAGCTGTTCTAAGTAAGTTTATTTAACCACTTGTTCATCTGGCGAACTCAATGCCTGGTTAATTAGTTCTTATACAAATATAAGATTTTTATAAATATAAGATTCTTATAAAATATAAGTTCTTATACAAATATAAAACACTATTGCAATCAGAACAAATCTTGAAGTGTATTTCTGAAAGATTAAGAATCTATATATGTATAGCATATGTATATATTATAGAAAAGGGATATATATATATATATATATATATATATATCCCTTTTCTACCAGATTTTGAACCTATAGGTCTAGAATTACCTTGTTACCAGAAGGTCAGAATCTAATTTAGGAAAAAATGAAAAAAAATGAGCTATGATTGTAATTTGAGGTTAAATCTTAACCATACTGTTTCAGCTCCTGGATCTAGTAATTTCTAAATTATCTCTAACTCTGGTTTTTTTCCAGTTATATGAGCCAATATGGTCCCTCACCCTTCCATACACCTGTTCATATTTGGAACTTTTGCAACTAATCATTATAATAATAACTGATATAATAGACTTGATATGAACCAGAATTGTCATGGAATTAGTGAATATCTAATAGAAGACACAAAGAATGGGTAACACTCTTTGCATAGCTGAAACTAGATTTGGATTGAGGCAAAGAGTTACAGCATGACATACTGAAGAGAGCTGTCTGATGTGTTACTCTAAATTTATAAAAAATGAAGTTTCATGTGTTGAAGAGTTTATATATTTAGAATAAAAGAGCTAATTGAGCAACTGGGTTCACATATTTATTTTGAATGATTGTTTATTGAGTGTCTATATATGGGGTTAGTGGCACTGAACCAAAACAGACACATCTATGGTTTCATTTTTGCAGGGAAGATAGGTGCTACAAAATGAATAAACAAAAACAGATACAGCATGGAAATAAAAAAAAAGTGACTATACAGTCAGGCAAATAGAAATAATGACCACAGTGCAAATAGTAAGGATAAAATATATCAAAAGAAGATGAACGGAAGGTGTTGCACAGATGTCTAGGGCAGTAATATTATTAGAGGGAGTGGCATGAACACCTTGACTAGGACCTGGTGGATATCATGGTCAAAATTGTGTGCATTAACTTGTCATGGTGCCTCAATATTTATCGTTATTCTAAATGTAGATGGGAATGTGTCTTGTGGATGACATTGATATTTAAGTCAGTGAAATTTAAGAAGTAAAACACTTTTCATAGTGAGGGTGTACCTCAACCTATCAGCTAAAAACTCATACAACAAAGACTATCTTTCCCCAGAAAGAAGAAATTCTGTCAACTTATTTCCCTTTAGATGCCGAATGAAAGTTTTATGAATCTCCAGCTTACTGATCTTCTGTGCAGAGTTTGGGCTTGCATTTGTACAATGGTGTGAGCCAGTTCTTTAGAATAAATCTCTATCTTTGCTGTTTTTACTACCACCACCACCACCACCACCACCACCACCACTACTACTACTACTACTACCACAACAACAACAACAACAACAACACCAGCATCCTTTGTTGTTGCTGTTGTTGGCTTGTTTCCTGGAGGCCTCAATCTAATAAAACATGGATTTTTGGCTAATTCAAGTGGACAACAATGAGTGACTAGGGAAGAGAGAGTGAGTGAAAAAAGTGAAAATATACGATGTTAGCATCATTAGCCTTGACTCACAATCTGAGGATTTTTATTTTAGGGTGGGAGAAGGTGGTTCATTCAGCATATGATTATCATTAAACCAACATGTAGTTTCCATCTTCCTGATTTCTATATGTTCCTTCCTTTATAATAGTTTTTATGTATTGAAACCTTTCTATGACAAAATACACATTGTTTTACATTGGAAAAGTCTCCAAAAAGCTATGGTTTTACTAATGATGAAATCAGAGACTAACATGTTAAGTAAAATAAAATTAAAATTTAGTGAGATGAATGATTATTCTGTGTAGTGTAATAAACAAAACAAACTAAACAGTTTACTCCTCCAGTTATTCCAGTAAATTTTAATTTCCCTCTTGTTTTTCTGATCTTGGAAAATATACTCTAAGAAAACAAAATAGAAATTATTTTTAAATTATCTTGTTCCTTACAAATATTAGAAGCAAGCAATTCAAAATATTTTCAAGCCTTTTCATTTTGCTTCCATTTGGCTTCAGCAAGTGCTTTGAATCATCTAAAAAAATTTGTATCTCAAATATTTCTTTGAGATACACATATATATGCCAAACATGATGAGACACTGTCCTAAGAACTTTTTAAATGTTCACATATTTAACCTTCAAGACAACTTCTTCAGGTAGGTAATGTGATTATCCTAATTTTATCTACAAGAAATTGATGAATTGCTCAGTTATATTCCTAAAAATTTAGAGTGAATTTGAGAATCTGGCTTCATAGTACCTGCTCAATCACATTTTATTATCCTCTCAGATCTACATTTTATTTTAAAGTCATCAACCATATATTTTACAAAGTATAAGATACTTCTGAGTATCATATTTGTCTTTGATACAATATGATTTCATCACAAATTCTTTATAGATGAATTCAGGAACTAGAAACCAACCAGGAACCTGACCTATGAATGATTAAATTATCTGTATATTTACTAAGAAAGAAAAATGGAAAAATTACTGCTAGAGAAAGTTTTCTGCTTAGTCAGTAGAATAGATATAGGGGGTGAGCCTTTTCTTTTAAATTCTGGTGAATTGAGGTTTTACTGAGGCAAATGCAGCATCAATTCTCTTAGCCACCCAATTCAAAGCAGTAATTCTTGAGTCTAAGATGTGCTATATCAGCACTCTGTTGACTTTCACTAACTCAGTCGGATCATTACGCCATTGATCTTGATGAATCTCTACTAGTGGGATAAATTTGATGAGCTATAAATCAGTCTTGATGTCTTTCTTTCCACCTAAGTCTATCTTGGTAAACCATAGAAACAGGTTTACTGAGAAACTCTGTCCAATTCTACATGCATAAAATAAGGAGTAGAAATGTATACTGTTGATATATGTGTGTTTATACATATATATATACACATCTGTGTTTGTGTATGTATACAGATGTCTCCATCTATATGCCTGCATATATATACATACATACACTATGCATGTATATATACATAATATACATATGTACATGTGCCATTGTCCTTTATTCTTGAACATACTTGGGATCAAACATCTAATAAAAGAACAGAATTGAAAAATTCTAAACATCTTATACTTTGCAAAATTTTCATAGTAGTTCTAAATTAAAACTAGAGTTACTGGCCAGGCATGGTGGCTCATGCCTGTAAGCTTCAGCCTATGAAGCGGCCGGGGCTAGGGATCGCGGTTCGAGTCCCGCCTGGGGCCCGCAGCGAGACCTAGTTACAAAAAAATAGCTGGGTGTGGTGGCGTGCGCCTGTCATCCCAGCTACCTGGGAAGCTGAGGCTGGGGATTGCTTGAGTCTATGGTACCCCGGGCAATGAGAGCCTGCGGTTCCACGGGCAAAAATAGCGAGACCTAGTCTCAAAAACAAACAAACAAACAAACAAACTAGAGTTACTGTCATAAGAAATACTTCTCACAGGAAGTCACTAAAATAAAATTCTTACAAAATGGCTTTTTTGGTCATTAAATGTAAACTTCATGAGGATAATAATACTGTATATTTAATTCACCAAAGCATACAAAAACTAATATAATTCGTTTTATATATTAATAGGTGTTCAACAAATGTTTATTCAATGAATATACCAATTATTATAATTAAAATTCCCTTTGTAGACTGGCATGGGGAATACATTCCCACAAATTATTATTTTTTATTTTTAACATTATTTATTTTTATTCTTTAGATCACAACCTTGGTAAATGGTTTTTAGGAAATCTTCCCCTCCCTTCTCCCTCTGGTGCCCTCTTGATTTTCTCATACCCCCCCCTCTCTTTGCTGCTTGTTAGTTTGCGTTAAGTCCATTAGTCTCTTACTTTCCTGTGGCAGTGTCCTTTCTCTTACTTTCCTGTGGCAGTGTCCTTTCACTGGGTGAGGGACTGTGTTATTGGAATCAGGCGAACCTTGCTGATAAGTTTTCAGTCTCAAGTCTGCACTGGGCAGCCAGTCTATATTTATCTGTGGTCTGTCCATGCTTTCTTGTTGACGGCTGTCTTCTCCAATCTCATCTCTGTTGTTTTGCTGCTTAACCTTATGGTTCTGGTGTCTGATTTAGGGGGTCTCGCCCCCTAGCCAGTGTCGGTGAAGAAGTTTCTCTGTGGATACAGGCGTCTGTGAATGGCCATTGTAGATCATCTCTGCCTCATTTTGCAGCTTTGCTGTGGGGCCGATGGCCCCCATCTTTGGCCTTCTCCTCTCCCGTAGTGTGGGGAGAGGGCCTTGCTCTTCTAGAAGGCATCTCCGAAATGAGGTCTTAGGTCATCCTGACCCAATGAGTACATAGGTGCGCTTCATGAGCATTGTGTTTCTATATTTGTTTCTCTTGTCTCACATGCATTGGGTCTCTCGGCTGTTCATCTGCTGTGTCCAGCTCAGGCTTGTGGGCTGGATTTTTGCAAGCATGTTTCCTCACCCATTCTATGATGGGGCTTGTGTTGTGCATGTTCTTGCTTTTCTTGAAGATTAGCTGGAGGGAGAGCACAATGAAAGGAGCATTCCCCTCCACCCACCCATGTGCTGGTACCTCCCTGCATGAGAGCAGGCCCAGCTGGCTGAGCATGCACCCTTCCATGCTCCCCTTGGGTTAGGAGCAGTAGGCAACATGGGTACGCCAATCCAGGCTGCAGAGGGCTTCTGTGCAGCAGTCATCCACTGGTAGGTGGGGCTAGATAATCCCCATACTGTCCTCCTTCCTGGGCTCACCAGGCTTGGAGGGCTTACTCAGGGTTCTTCACCACCTTTGCTCCCCACTGGCAAGGAAGTTCGGACTACCCGGGACTCAGGCATGCAGGCAACCCTTAGGTAGCTGCCCACTGGTCCATTCCCACAAATTCTCTACTTGTATTTCAGGAGCAGACTCTAGAGGCAACAGATTTAAAGAAATTTGGAATGTCAAAATCAATCCCAATACTGTGTACATGTATGAAACTTTAATCTATTATAACTATCTAATGTATGGTCTTTGTACTTGCTGAAACATCTATAGAATAATAAAATAGAAAGTGTTGCTTTTGCTTCTACATTTGTTAAAAGCAACTTAGGCACTTAAAGCCACTGACTCAAGAGCTGGGTATGGTGGCTCATGCCTATAAGCTTCAGCCTATGAAGCGGCTAGGACTAGAGACCGCGAGATCTAGTCCCTCAAAGTAGCTGGGTGTGGTGGCCTATGCCTGTAATTCCAGCTACCTGGGAAGCTGAGGCTGAGGATTGCTTGAGTCTGTGGTACCCAGGGCAATATGAGCCTATGGTTCCATAGGCAAAAATAGTGAGACCTAGTCTCAAAAAAAAACAAAAAAACAAAAAAACAAAAAAAAAACCACTGACTCAAGGATTATCACTAAAGTCAAAACCTTAAGAAATGAGCTTATTCCCAAGGAGTTCAAAGGTATATCTTCTCAAATTACACATTATTTAATAACCTAAACTCATCCTTTATGCAACCCAAATTAGGCTACCATGTTTGTATCTCTGTGGTTGTAGAGAAAATACATTGTTTTTGACAAGAGGGCAAACAAATTAATCACATCATAAAATGTTTCATAAACTTGTCAAATTCATATGAGTTCCCCATCTTTGGTTTTCTCCTATTAATTCAATATATGGTTTCTCACAGAGTCTATTCAGATAGTCAATACAGATTTATTTAGATAATTTGGTTTGCCAAGCATATTGAGTATTTGAAGGAAACTATCAATATCAATGGCATTGAAACACCATATAAAGGTTTCATTATACTTTATTATGAGACCTTCTATATGTATAGTGCTTAGAGTAATATGCTATACATTGTAGAGCTTATTTTCATAATAGTTTTCTAAAGGCAGCAATATCATTCAGGTTTTTATTTCTCAATTATGTGCACATACAATGCACTGAATTTTTCAAGCACAGGAGGAAAAGGACTGATATGAAGTTGTAGGCTGATTTTTCAGAATGAAATTATTAAGAGAGGTAGAAGAAACTGAAGAAAGAAGGGGAGTAATTTCATTAATAAAGCTACTGATGTTCCTTTCTAAAGTTAGTCTCATCTTTACAAATCTAAAGAAAATGACATTTTGATAAAAAAAATCACACTAAATGAGAAAGTGACAATGGTGCAATAAGTGAGATGATTAAGAAGGCTGTGTATTTAAAGGGGAGGGAGTTAAAAACAAAACAAAACAAGTGTAATTCTATTTCTAGGTGCCTCCTTCATTTTCTTTATTCAGGTGGTGACAAGTTTCTTGATATTTTTAAGGACAGTCAAAATACCAAATCTTCATGCATTATTTTACTTCAGATATAAATCTTTCCTCTATCTAGCATTTTATTTTGTTGGAAATGTCCAAAGTGTCTGACCTTTGTATGTTTCTATAAAGGCAAAATAAACCAGCAAGTCATGGAGACATAACTTTTTTAAAATAACTTTTTTGATTTCTAATTTTCATACATTGGTCATATTTGTCTAGCTATTGTTCCCCTTAGGTATAGCCCTCCCACCAAAGATGCACCCCTATATCACCACCCTGCTCCCCCTTTCCCCATTCACCCCAGATTTTATTTACTTTCACACAAATATTGTAAACAGCCAGACAGTTTTGTGATCTAATTTTTCAGATACTTTGGGTTTCATAATCTTCATGGAGGCAATAAATGCATAAAGTGCAGACTCTGATCAGCTTTCCACTCCTTTTGTCTTCTGACCCTTGAGGCTGGAATCTTTTAAGTTCCTTTATGTGCATTTAGTTCATGACTAGAATATGAAAGCTTTGTGTGTGTTTAAAAAAAAAAAGGAAAAATATCTGAGCTCTGGAATATAATTTATGTCTAGGGACAGGTTAACCAGGTTTCTGGTCTCAATCTGAAATTATATAACAGGCTAATCACTGACTACAATGGGGAGCTGGCTTTGTATGTTTCTAATTGTGGAAGCTCTTTAGTATCAGCATAAAATTGAGTTATCCCTTAGGTCATACTTTACAGTATTGATATTGCATCTTGCATAGTCTTTTCCCCCCAATATTCTAATCCTACAGGTTCTCATTGTTGGGGGGGGGGTATTCTTAACATTAGTTAAAATTATATAGAAAATATAAGATAGAGAGAGTAATGTAGTCCCATGGATGCTTCACTCATACTCTAAAGTCAAATAATTTTATCTCTGATGCAAGTCTCAGCTAAGGGTAGTTTTGTAATTGTCTGAAAATGAGTCACATTTGTTTGAATAAGTACACATTTAATTTAGACAGTATAAATATCTTATTTTCTTCCATGAAGCTTTTAAAAAAACATTAAAAAAGATATTACAGAGAAATCTGAATTCTGTCGCTTAACCGCAGTAGTGCCCTAGCTTAATAAATCTTGAAAAAAATCAATGAAGCTTGCATTGAACGCTTGAAAGAAAACTGCTATCATTCATAAGGAGTAACTCTGGATGATTACAAAGTTTTCTAAAGTAGTTGATACTGCAGAAAATCATAAATGCTTTGTCCAACAATTATCACAATGCCATATACCAATGGAGCCATTTTGAAACTATTTCCAATAAATCCACAAATGACCTGACTGGAACTGAAGTGGACTATTTTTGCAGAACTTTATTGTAACTCAGTTATGAAGGTTTCTGTCTGAATGGAATAATAATGTTCTTTTGTCAGGATGATAAATATTTGTTTGTAATTGTAGGTCTATTGAGCAAATGCTTCTACACAAAAGGAAAAATGATAAGAAAATGTTACTATGTATAATAATGTACACATAGAAATATGATAAAATCAGAAAACTATATGTTCAGCACTCTGCTAGGTGATTTGAAAGGAAAGATGAAAAGAATCATTCTCTACCCCCAAATTACTTTGGATATGGATAGAGCTTGTGATGAATATGCAAGAGCAAAGTAACATGGGTGTGACTGGATAAGTCATTCCCAGATACAGTCATTCAAAGTCATAAAAGTCAGTTTATGCTTTTTATCACCAGCCTTGAGATTGTACCACAGCCACTAAACAAACTATTGAAATACTGACTAAACAACACCTACTATCATTGAAACAAAATTTGCAGTTCATTTGAAGAGAAAAATATATTGACTCAAAAGATATAATCCTTATCCAAAGAGGAAGAAGTTGCTTAAATGCCGAGACTACATCTTTATGAGAAGTTATTAATCATGCTTATGATCTGTGTTCATAAACACTGAATATATGCAAATAAATGGAAAGTTTAGACAGTGAACATAATAGCAGAAAAAAGCTATTAGATGTGAAAGAAGGGCATTGTGTTGCTTATCATTAAATCATAGATATAGAGGCCAATGACACTTTTAACATTTATAGGTTTATCAGAATAAACTGGATTTACAGTAGGTGTCTACTCTCAAATCAAATGGATGATATGTGAAAACACATCTACTAGAGTATATCATTGAGAGTTTGTATTTCCAATCTGTTCTTTAAAATAACTTATTTTGCAATGTGTTTCAATACATCAGAATGTTTGGTCTTAGTTTACTAGGCTCCAGAGTGTAGAGAAGAGAAGACATCTGTATCTGTTCCCTATGGCGACACTACTTCATTAACATAGGTCTCTGAATCATTTTCACATCTTTCTTCACACACCATGGGTAAGAATCCAAGTGTTGAGTATTCTCTGAGGCCAATGGGAATCTGTTATTAGGTTAGCTTGTTATGGGTGTTGTAAAAAAAAAAAGAATATTTTTCCTTATAACTAAGGACCAAGAATAACAGATGGTTGTGTGAGGAAAGCGGAGGTTGTCGGATAAAGCTCTTGCCAACAAGATTCGGTGCTAACATAATGTATTCAGTCAATTGGAGCATCTTGATGACACCAAATATAGAAAAGAAAGATGTTTCTGGTTTTCTTTTAACTTATGTGATGATTGAAAGAAAACTGACTTAACTTGGGCTGAGTGATATTTGCTTATTATGGAACAGAGGTCCACATATTAAAAACAGAAATATGTATCTCTGCTCATGGATCTGTTACAAGTAACAAGAGGTTTTGGCTTTAATTAAAAAACAATTATCAATAATTGAAAATACTTTAGATATTGTGATCAGGTACAGTTTATCAATTTTAGGGAGAGGGGGCAGAGGGAGAGAAAGGTTACATAACAGAAATAATAACTAATTTGAAGCTCAGAAAAAATAGCTTCCATATCTGATTGGAGAATTCAAAACATATAACAAAGCAATTATCTCTGCATATAATCTGACTAGGCTATTGATGGTGCCAGTTACTGTATAGAATAAACCTTTCTAATATTGCACTTTCAAGTACTTTGTAACTACTGGATGTTCCTCTACTTTCTTCTCTTCTTTATCTGTACTCCAACACTACCCTTCAGACAGTTTGTTTATAACCTACTTTTGTTTCTGTTCTTATAATTTCATTGTATGATTGTTTTCATTTTGTTAATGTTCAAGTTTATTATGTATATATATACATATATATATTTTCAGACATATTCAGTGATTATGATCACTTTCTGGTACTAAAGCATTTAGCATCTCAGCAATTAGGGCATAGATATTGTCATAGAAGGAGAATTAGTCATCCATTATATCTTCTTATGGGCAATTAGGAAGAGTGAAGAACAGGGAGTGCAGTCTTGATTGCATGTGACTGAAGATGTTTTTAGGAAGTTGTGGACTTTAGGGGACAGAGAAACTAATTCTTTTCCATGCCAGCTTATATGTAGTGACGAGAAGCAAATCCATTATTCTTGACATGGTGATAGCATAGTACCATGAAAAATTCTTGGAAGTAAACCTAACCTAGATTTTAAAGTAACATAGTACTGCAATAAAAGCTGTTTCTTTTTCTAACTGACTACTCTGTTTTAGGCAAGTCACAGCTACAGAGAGCCTATTTCCTCTTCCTCAAAATGAACACAAAAGTATCATTGTTTTAAATTGTCAGAGTTAAAAATAATATTTATAAAGAATCCGTTATGGCACTGAAATTTTCTTTTACGTAAAATTATATATTTTCCTATACACAAATGTTAATCAGAATGGGTAAGTTTAACATATCAGATGAAGGTAAAATTTTTATACTTCCTTCCTCCCACTCCCATTTTCACAATATATGCTTGATAAACTGATAAAAAAACATTTTTAAAGTTAACTCTGATCTTTAAATTTAGTTTGGCAAACTTGATAATCTTTTTTCACATTGTATTGAACTTTTTATGTATCTAAAACTGAGCATATGAACAGTTTCTGTAAATTGTTGTAGTAAGCCAGAGTACATCAGAAACTTTGTTTCTGTCATTACAATAAAATAAAACACTCATTTAAAAATAATAACTCACAGAATGGCAACATCTTTATAGAGTTATGACACAATCAACCATTTTCAGGGGGAGAGGGAAACAAATTCTTCAAAGTATTAGGGTCTTGGAGTGCAGATTTCAAGACAAACACCATGCTTTATCAACTCTTTAATTTTTTATGATTTCCTTACTCAGACTCCTGCAATCTTTGATTTTGCCTAGAGAACTAACTTCTCTTGAATTAATAAAATGACAGAATGAAGCTTGCCTTTTTAATTGTAGAATTTGCACAACTCTTCTTACATTTATGTACACTACCTTACCAATTGCTAGAAGATAAAGCTCCATCTATTCTAAAACAATTTCTTGTATGCTTTTACCACATGAAAGGGAAATTGAAAATCAATATAGTACTAATTCATACAACCCAAAATTTGCCTTGGCATTTTGATTAGAAAGAATTGTTAATGGGACTTCTCTGAAAACATGTTTTTTTTCATATGAAAGAATTTGGAGAAGCTCTTAAAAAATCTTTTATCAGCTAACTTTTTATTCCTTAAAATACATTACTGTTTGAGAATAGTAAAATTTATTTCAAACTTTTTTTTTTTTTTTTAAGTCGTTAGGTATTTTTTAGTACGCAAAAGCCCTTCATCTTTTATATAGCTTTCTGGCTCTGTGCTTGTGCCTTCAGCACTTTCACGACGATTTTCTGCTCCTCGAAAAGAAAAGCCCATTTGATCCTGTCCGGGACACATTTAGCACATGTGGAGCCACCATCGGCCCGGCTGACATGTTTTTTTTGTTTTAGACAGTCTCATAAGAACCTTAGGTCTCACAGCACGCACTCCTCCAAGTTGGCCTGGGCACACGTCACATGCTGATTTTGGTACCTTCCCAAACTCCTTGGTATAAAAGTGAACAATTATATTACCAGGGGTCCGGAACAGCCTACTTTTGTTAGAGGCTGTGTTTTAGGAGCGCCTACGATGGTATATCAAACGATGGACCATTCTGAATGCCTCTACACAACGTCCCAGAAGAGGAGTAATTCAAACTTATAAATTATTACTAATTTGTGAAAAGCTTAATTATTTTCTTTCAATATCTGACATGATTTTCTGGTTCTATGTGGTGTCTAAAAGAGTCATTTAATTTTTTTCTATGTATAAAATAATCATAAAATTATCTTTTACTCGTGTTAAAATAAAATCTCAAAATCTGCACAACTAAACAAAAAAAGTAACTTTATTTGGTCATTATTTTTCCAGAACTGGTAATGTAGAAATTTGTAAGAGAAAAAAAATCGGTGTGTTACAAAGTGATTTTTTTTTTTAGTATAATATACTGTGTGGGTTACCTGATAATTCATTGTACAGATTTTTCATATAATTTTCAAAGTTAAAAATATTCTCAGGATTATGTGAATATCACAAAACCAATTTACTCATCATGGGAAATGTTCTTAGAGGTTTTTAAAACCCCATAATACAAAAATAAAAAAAAATCAAAAAAAGAAAACCCCATAATATATAGCAACTACAATAGTTTTTCTTTTTCTTCTTTCTCTTTCTTTCTTTCTTTCTTTCTTTCTTTCTTTCTTTCTTTCTTTCTTTCTTTCTTTCTTTCTTTCTTTCTTTCTTTCTTTCTTTCTTTCTTTCTTTCTTTCTTTCTTTCTTTCTTTCTTTCTTTCTTCCTTCCTTTCTTCCCTCCCTTCCTTCCTTCCTTCCTTCCTTCCTTCCTTCCTTCCTTCCTTCCTTCCTTCCTTCCTTCCTTCCTTCCTTCCTTCCTTCCTTCCTTCCTT